>CM074310.1:10746439-10873939 GCA_037194245.1 Opsariichthys bidens | reverse complement strand
CCCTAACCCTAACCCTAACCCCTAACCCTAACCCAACCCTAACCCTAACCCTAACCCTAACCCTAACCCTAACCTTAACCCTTAACCCTAACCCCTAACCCCTAACCCTAACCCTAACCCTAATTTGGAAATAAATGGATATAAATAAATAATTGGTAATAAATGGGAATAAATAAATAATTGGAAATAAGGGAACTGGGAATTCGAAATATGAAATTTGAAATTTTGTTAGTTTTATCATTTATTTATTTTATTATTCATTTCTTTATTAATTATTATTTATACATTTATTAATGATTATTTCTTATTTTATTATTATTAATTTTATGATTTTTATTTATTTATTAATTTTATTATTGTAATTTAACCCTAATCCTAAGGGAACTGGGAACTGGGAACCCTAATATGGAAATAATTGGACATAAATGGAAATAAATAAATAATTGGAAATATTGGATATATCTAACCCTAACCCTAAACCTAACCCTAACCCATTAAATCAAAAATGGGGGGGTGGGGGGGGGGGCAATACCATATCTCGACACCTGGTGGCGCTACAGCTCCCAAACCATGTGCAATCGTCTCCCCGTCCCCTAATTAGTATATAGACCAAATTTCAGCTCCCTAGGACGTACAGAACCCAAGATATTGGGGGGGTGACAAAACTGGGGGGTGACAGATTCGTTTTTGTCCCTATATCCTACTTTTAACACATGCAGTTGAAAGTGTTCGCCACCAGAGGGTGTCTTGAGACTGTTTTTTTTTTATTTTCTGCAGCAGCAAATAAGCTTGAAAATGGCAAAGTATTGTATCTGTTGATGGGCAGTATAGATCGCACCTATTTAGTGCATTTCAAACATTTACACCTGCATTCACAAACATCTGTATTAGGCACAAGGCCGTATTATTGCATGATATATAAAAATATAGAAAATAATATAAAAGAATATATAAGAATATAAAATATATTCGCTCTGAATCACATCATAGATAACCAAAACTGAGCGAAAAATATGACAAAAGTCCAAACTAGGCTAAATGTAGTATGAGAATGCGTTCTATATTATCAGAAAAAGAATTATATGACACTAAACAACTTACCCCGAACTTATATCCTCTTCAGAGTCAATTCGCTGTTCGAAATGCACCCGTTCGTCATCTGAGTTGCAATCGTCCTCAAAACGCGATGAACGTTCAGTGAATCTTATGAAGAAACTACAGAACCCAAGATATTGAGGGCGGTGACAGAATCGTTTTTGTCCCAATAACCCTAACCCTACCCCTAACATAGCCCAGAGTCGCCCTCTAGTGGACAACACTTTCAATTGCATGTGTTCGAATCTGCTATGGATGCGGAAACCTTAGCAGAAATTCACACTCGGATGGAAATGAGCTGTTCTGTGACTTTTGACCTGGGCATGGCCACATTTCAAATGTTTAATTAAAAATGTAAAAATGCAGAATGTTTTCTGTGATGGGTAGGTTTAGGAGTAAGAGTAGTGTAAGGGAACAGAATGTACAGTTTGTACAGTACAAAAACCATGACGCCTATGGAATGTCCTCACTTTGATAGCAAAACAAACATGTGTGTGTGTGTGTGTGTGTGTGTGTGTGTGTGTGTGTGTGTGTGTGTGTGTGTGTGTGATATATTTCATTGATTATGACATTATTCATCTCATGAGCAATTGACAAACACGGAACGCACAACTATTACAGATTATTTACTCAACACTTAATTTTCAAATCTGCACACCAAACTGTATGTACAAATTGTCTATATTGTATAGTTGTATGTTCTTTTTATCTGTCTTGTCACTGTCACTCTGTTGCACTGTGGAGCTTCTGTCACTAAAACAAATTCCTAGTATATGTGAACATACCTGGCTATAAAACTCATTCGGATTCTGAAATGACTGAATAATGATTCATTGATAAAAAACAAACCCGTTTCTTTAAATTAAATCAGTTTTATTAAACTCTTTACATTAAAAAAAAAAAAAAAACTTTATATCTCACTGCCTGCTTGAAAAAACTAAGAGTGACTTGACCGTCTTTCTAAAGTAGCGTAACAAAAGATGATTGAATTAACTGATTTTGAGGGTAGTGTGTGAAATATTTAGAATACTTAAAAATCCAATATTTCTCAAAACGGATACCTCGTTTAACCATTTGTCCTGGACAAATTTGTGCAAGGCTCGGATGGTTTTTTCTTTCGTCAGTTTCTTTGTGCTGAGCCTGCTGGCATGTTTTATCATATCAGTGCAGGAAGCAGAACCGCTCTCAGAGCCCACAATCTGATCCATCTGAACAAAGAAATAAAATGACAGGAGATATTTAAAATGTAGCCAATATCAGATTCAAGTGTGAACAATCTACGTTGAATGTTAAAAGGAATTTGGATCGTTCTGGAACAATGTTTTATGGAGTGATAAACCAAACGGGAACTTGTGGGCCCATGCATCAGCAGTAAGTGAACTAAAAAAGAATACAAAAAAAAAGAAGAAAAAAAAAAAAGAAAGGCATGACTTAGAACCAGAACCCCTTCCGCAGGTCAAACGTGGAGGTGGGACAATTTTGGGTAACACTTTATTTTACAGTGTCATTGTTACGTATGTGACATGTACGATAGTAATAACTATAAATTATGCATAATTACACGCAACTAACCCTAAACCAACGCAAACCTTAATCCTAATCCTACAGTAAGTACATGTAGTTACTTAATATTATTCAGTACTCAAATGTATAATTACAGTGTAACAAAGACACCTTAAAATAAAGTGTAACCCAATTTTGTTACTGTAGCGCTTTGCTGCTCCAACAGGAAGTGGAAATGGAAGGCCAGATTCGTTTTTGTCCCTATAACCTAACCCTAACCCTAACCCTAACCCTAACCCTAACCCCTAACCCCTAACCCTAACCCTAACCCTAACCCCTAACCCTAACCCTACCCCAACCCTAACCCTAACCCTAACCCTAACCCTAACCCTAACCCAACCCTAACCCTAACCCTAACCCTAACCCTAACCTTAACCCTTAACCCTAACCCCTAACCCCTAACCCTAACCCTAACCCTAATTTGGAAATAAATGGATATAAATAAATAATTGGTAATAAATGGGAATAATAAATAAATAATTGGAAATAAGGGAACTGGGAATTCGAAATATGAAATTTGAAATTTTGTTAGTTTTATCATTTATTTATTTTATTATTCATTTCTTTATTAATTATTATTTATACATTTATTAATGATTATTTCTTATTTTATTATTATTAATTTTATGATTTTTATTTATTTATTAATTTTATTATTGTAATTTAACCCTAATCCTAAGGGAACTGGGAACTGGGAACCCTAATATGGAAATAATTGGACATAAATGGAAATAAATAAATAATTGGAAATATTGGATATATCTAACCCTAACCCTAAACCTAACCCTAACCCATTAAATCAAAAATGGGGGGGTGGGGGGGGGGGCAATACCATATCTCGACACCTGGTGGCGCTACAGCTCCCAAACCATGTGCAATCGTCTCCCCGTCCCCTAATTAGTATATAGACCAAATTTCAGCTCCCTAGGACGTACAGAACCCAAGATATTGGGGGGGTGACAAAACTGGGGGGTGACAGATTCGTTTTTGTCCCTATATCCTACTTTTAACACATGCAGTTGAAAGTGTTCGCCACCAGAGGGTGTCTTGAGACTGTTTTTTTTTTTATTTTCTGCAGCAGCAAATAAGCTTGAAAATGGCAAAGTATTGTATCTGTTGATGGGCAGTATAGATCGCACCTATTTAGTGCATTTCAAACATTTACACCTGCATTCACAAACATCTGTATTAGGCACAAGGCCGTATTATTGCATGATATATAAAAATATAGAAAATAATATAAAAGAATATATAAGAATATAAAATATATTCGCTCTGAATCACATCATAGATAACCAAAACTGAGCGAAAAATATGACAAAAGTCCAAACTAGGCTAAATGTAGTATGAGAATGCGTTCTATATTATCAGAAAAAGAATTATATGACACTAAACAACTTACCCCGAACTTATATCCTCTTCAGAGTCAATTCGCTGTTCGAAATGCACCCGTTCGTCATCTGAGTTGCAATCGTCCTCAAAACGCGATGAACGTTCAGTGAATCTTATGAAGAAACTACAGAACCCAAGATATTGAGGGCGGTGACAGAATCGTTTTTGTCCCAATAACCCTAACCCTACCCCTAACATAGCCCAGAGTCGCCCTCTAGTGGACAACACTTTCAATTGCATGTGTTCGAATCTGCTATGGATGCGGAAACCTTAGCAGAAATTCACACTCGGATGGAAATGAGCTGTTCTGTGACTTTTGACCTGGGCATGGCCACATTTCAAATGTTTAATTAAAAATGTAAAAATGCAGAATGTTTTCTGTGATGGGTAGGTTTAGGAGTAAGAGTAGTGTAAGGGAACAGAATGTACAGTTTGTACAGTACAAAAACCATGACGCCTATGGAATGTCCTCACTTTGATAGCAAAACAAACATGTGTGTGTGTGTGTGTGTGTGTGTGTGTGTGTGTGTGTGTGTGTGTGTGTGTGTGTGTGTGTGTGATATATTTCATTGATTATGACATTATTCATCTCATGAGCAATTGACAAACACGGAACGCACAACTATTACAGATTATTTACTCAACACTTAATTTTCAAATCTGCACACCAAACTGTATGTACAAATTGTCTATATTGTATAGTTGTATGTTCTTTTTATCTGTCTTGTCACTGTCACTCTGTTGCACTGTGGAGCTTCTGTCACTAAAACAAATTCCTAGTATATGTGAACATACCTGGCTATAAAACTCATTCGGATTCTGAAATGACTGAATAATGATTCATTGATAAAAAACAAACCCGTTTCTTTAAATTAAATCAGTTTTATTAAACTCTTTACATTAAAAAAAAAAAAAAAACTTTATATCTCACTGCCTGCTTGAAAAAACTAAGAGTGACTTGACCGTCTTTCTAAAGTAGCGTAACAAAAGATGATTGAATTAACTGATTTTGAGGGTAGTGTGTGAAATATTTAGAATACTTAAAAATCCAATATTTCTCAAAACGGATACCTCGTTTAACCATTTGTCCTGGACAAATTTGTGCAAGGCTCGGATGGTTTTTTCTTTCGTCAGTTTCTTTGTGCTGAGCCTGCTGGCATGTTTTATCATATCAGTGCAGGAAGCAGAACCGCTCTCAGAGCCCACAATCTGATCCATCTGAACAAAGAAATAAAATGACAGGAGATATTTAAAATGTAGCCAATATCAGATTCAAGTGTGAACAATCTACGTTGAATGTTAAAAGGAATTTGGATCGTTCTGGAACAATGTTTTATGGAGTGATAAACCAAACGGGAACTTGTGGGCCCATGCATCAGCAGTAAGTGAACTAAAAAAGAATACAAAAAAAAAAGAAGAAAAAAAAAAAGAAAGGCATGACTTAGAACCAGAACCCCTTCCGCAGGTCAAACGTGGAGGTGGGACAATTTTGGGTAACACTTTATTTTACAGTGTCATTGTTACGTATGTTACATGTACGATAGTAATAACTATAAATTATGCATAATTACACGCAACTAACCCTAAACCAACGCAAACCTTAATCCTAATCCTACAGTAAGTACATGTAGTTACTTAATATTATTCAGTACTTAAATGTATAATTACAGTGTAACAAAGACACCTTAAAATAAAGTGTAACCCAATTTTGTTACTGTAGCGCTTTGCTGCTCCAACAGGAAGTGGAAATGGAAGGCCAGATTCGTTTTTGTCCCTATAACCTAACCCTAACCCTAACCCTAACCCTAACCCCTAACCCTAACCCTAACCCTAACCCTAACCTAACCCCTAACCCTAACCCTACCCCAACCCTAGCCCTAACCCTAACCCTAACCCCTAACCCTAACCCAACCCTAACCCTAACCCTAACCCTAACCTTAACCCTTAACCCTAACCCCTAACCCCTAACCCTAACCCTAACCCTAATTTGGAAATAAATGGATATAAATAAATAATTGGTAATAAATGGGAATAAATAAATAATTGGAAATAAGGGAACTGGGAATTCGAAATATGAAATTTGAAATTTTGTTAGTTTTATCATTTATTTATTTTATTATTCATTTCTTTATTAATTATTATTTATACATTTATTAATGATTATTTCTTATTTTATTATTATTAATTTTATGATTTTTATTTATTTATTAATTTTATTATTGTAATTTAACCCTAATCCTAAGGGAACTGGGAACTGGGAACCCTAATATGGAAATAATTGGACATAAATGGAAATAAATAAATAATTGGAAATATTGGATATATCTAACCCTAACCCTAAACCTAACCCTAACCCATTAAATCAAAAATGGGGGGTGGGGGGGGGGCAATACCATATCTCGACACCTGGTGGCGCTACAGCTCCCAAACCATGTGCAATCGTCTCCCCGTCCCCTAATTAGTATATAGACCAAATTTCAGCTCCCTAGGACGTACAGAACCCAAGATATTGGGGGGGTGACAAAACTGGGGGGTGACAGATTCGTTTTTGTCCCTATATCCTACTTTTAACACATGCAGTTGAAAGTGTTCGCCACCAGAGGGTGTCTTGAGACTGTTTTTTTTTTTATTTTCTGCAGCAGCAAATAAGCTTGAAAATGGCAAAGTATTGTATCTGTTGATGGGCAGTATAGATCGCACCTATTTAGTGCATTTCTGTTCGCGTTAGTGCTGGAGAGATGCATTATTGTATGCTTTAGATTAAATAAATGTGATGTTTTTGACGGGCACATGTTGAAATCGAATTTCGTGAAGGGAGGGTGTATAGTGTTTCACTTCTAATTTTAATATGAAGAATTACAGTATCGGTTTTTGTTCATTTAAGTGAGTTTGTAGAAAACCTATACAAGGTACAGCTCCTTACCAAAGTGCTTCACAGAGAAATTAAGTAAAATTAAACAAAAACTAAAATGGTAAGTAGCTTTAAATGAATAAATGGTTAAACTTATTTTTATTTATATGACAATAGTTTAAATAAACAGGGGGTTTTTATGTTGAGCTCGTCCAAAAGAATAGGTTAAGCTCCAAATCATTTTTAAATAACTGCTGAAGGCTATCTTGCAATATATATGAACAGATTTAGATTTTATGAGAGATTAGAGTCTAAGTGAAAATGGTGAGTTAACCTTGTTCTAATTTCTTGTCTTGCACTGACACATTGTGATAATATTGTAATGTAGCGTTACATTACAATAACATTCTTCTCTGCTTATTGAACATATATGTTATAATATATGTATAATATATATGTAATATATATATATATATATGCATGTCTCCCCATTTTCACAGTAATTATTCACATTTTCTTTCAAGTTTGAAATGCCACCACGAATCAGCCCCTTTAAGGATGCCGTGCATCATGTTGTTTCGAAGACTGACAAGACATTCAAATTAGATGTGAAGTATATAAATGGAGAGAAAGGTAAGATGGTGTATGGTGTGATTTATCAGTCAATAATTACTATCATATGCATGTCCTAACCATAATCTTATGAGCATGTAATGCAAAACATCTGGGTACATTCATTTGTCACCTGGTTGCAGCTTATTTAAAATCAGCTAACTATTGATGTATTTTCGTGTGTTTTTGGCATCCTTCATCTGCAAGATGTTTTTTTTGTTGTTGTGAAAATGTTTTTGCTGTATTTTGCAGGACGTGGTCTATTTGCAAAGAGTTCCTTTTGCACAGGTGATTTTGTTGTTGAGTACAGGGGAGATATGATAGATGATGCAGAACTGCAGAGGAGAAGAAAACGTTACCATGCATCCTGTGCTGCGTTCATGTTTGAGTTCAAGTGGCGAGGGAAAACATGGTGGTAAGGTGTCAAGATGCACAAAAGCTAAATACCTTATGTTATACTATAGACTGATTTGTGGTGGTATATTTTAATACTTGTATTTATCCTTTTCTTATGTTTTTATATTTTTAGTATTGATGCCTCAAGAGAAGATGAATCCTTTGGGCGGATAGTTAATGATGACCACAAACATCCAAATTGTAAGATGAAGAAAATTGATGTGAATGGAAAGCCACACCTTTGTCTGTTTGCCATTGATGACATTAAAGAAGGAGAAGAAGTGACCTATGATTATGGAGGAGAAGACTACCCATGGAGAACACAAGTACGTTGCAAGGCACACTGTGTACAGAATATCTCATTGTTGCAACATGTGTCAAGCAAGTTGGTGGTTGATTAATTCTAACAGATTTAAATATTAATCTAATTTATCCGTATTACTATTTCAATAAAAATTGTAATAGGCATACACCAATAAATAATATCCAAATCTCAGAAAGATTCAATCCAAGTTAAGTGACTTTTAGGTCAATGTTTCTTTTTTGCCCTAAACTTTATATGTCCAAGTTATATGTGGCATACAAGGACCATATTGCAAGTAATGGGTAAAATGCAATGACAAATAAAATCAAATTATCACAAACTATGATCCATATTCTAACATCTTGTCATTATGAATGTTGTCTCTTCCAGATGAGCAGCATTGTTGTTAATACCAGCACAGGTGACTCTGATCCATCTCTCCAGTCAGAGACTCGGGTGGACGATGAATCTGCTCATATCAGCTCTCCTCAACTGGTACGTTCATGTTCATCACTAAAGATTCAACTCTGCTGTCTTTTTTGCCCTATTTTAGTGTGTTTAAAGCGTATTTTGATGCGTATCAGTCATAAATTACTACATCAAACAGTTTAATGATATGTGTCCAGTAGCTTATTGGTAGCACAGAACTTGGAGACCGTTTTGTCCTTCACAGGGATTTTTTTCTGGGTTAATAGTTGCTTTAAAATGGACACTCACGACGTCCCCACAACACACTGTCAGTCAGTGTTTGACTTCAGACTTGTTTGTTGATTTGGATGGAACTGGTCCCCATAAGGAACGATAACATTGTGTATGAAAGGTCCTCATGAAGCATGTTTTATTCCAGATGTGTGTGAGACCACAGAGGTTGACTGGACAGTAGCAGATGTTTCCAGATGAAGTTGATTTCTCTCTCTCTCTGAAGTCATGTGGTGTCGTCTTCAGATTTCTCTTGTGTTTCCATGTTCTAACATCTTGTCATTATGAATGTTGTCTCTTCCAGATGAGCAGCATTGCTGTTAATACCAGCACAGGTGACTCTGATCCATCTCTTCGCTCAGAGACTCGGGTGGACGATGAATCTGCTCATATCAGCTCTCCTCAACTGGTACGTTCATGTTCATCACTAAAGATTCAACTCTGCTGTCTTTTTTGCCCTATTTTAGTGTGTTTAAAGCATATTTTGATGTGTATCAGTCATAAATTACTACACCAAACAGTTTAATGATATGTGTCCAGTAGCTTATTGGTAGCACAGAACTTGGGGACAGTTTTGTCCTTCACAGGGATTTTTTTCTGGGTTAATAGTTGCTTTAAAATGGACACTCACGACGTCCCCACAACACACTGTCAGTCAGTGTTTGACTTCAGACTTGTTTGTTGATTTGGATGGAACTGGTCCCCATAAGGAACGATAACATTGTGTGTGAAAGGTCCTCATGAAGCATGTTTTATTCCAGATGTGTGTGAGACCACAGAGGTTGACTGGACAGTAGCAGATGTTTCCAGATGAAGTTGATTTCTCTCTCTCTCTGAAGTCATGTGGTGTCGTCTTCAGATTTCTCTTGTGTTTCCATGTTCTAACATCTTGTCATTATGAATGTTGTCTCTTCCAGATGAGCAGCATTGCTGTTAATACCAGCACAGCTGATTCTGATGCATCTCTCCAGTCAGAGACTCGGGTGGACGATGAATCTGCTCATATCAGCTCTCCTCAACTGGTACGTTCATGTTCATCACTAAAGATTCAACTCTGCTGTCTTTTTTGCCCTATTTTAGTGTGTTTAAAGCATATTTTGATGCGTATCAGTCATAAATTACTACACCAAACAGTTTAATGATATGTGTCCAGTAGCTTATTGGTAGCACAGAACGTGGGGACCGTTTTGTCCTTCACAGGGATTTTTTTCTGGGTTAATAGTTGCTTTAAAATGGACACTCACGACGTCCCCACAACACACTTTCAGTCAGTGTTTGACTTCAGACTTGTTTGTTGATTTGGATGGAACTGGTCCCCATAAGGAACGATAACATTGTGTATGAAAGGTCCTCATGAAGCATGTTTTATTCCAGATGTGTGTGAGACCACAGAGGTTGACTGGACAGTAGCAGATGTTTCCAGATGAAGTTGATTTCTCTCTCTCTCTGAAGTCATGTGGTGTCGTCTTCAGATTTCTCTTGTGTTTCCATGTTCTAACATCTTGTCATTATGAATGTTGTCTCTTCCAGATGAGCAGCATTGCTGTTAATACCAGCACAGGTGACACTGATCCATCTCTTCGCTCAGAGACTCGGGTGGACGATGAATCTGCTCATATCAGCTCTCCTCAACTGGTACGTTCATGTTCATCACTAAAGATTCAACTCTGCTGTCTTTTTTGCCCTATTTTAGTGTGTTTAAAGCATATTTTGATGCGTATCAGTCATAAATTACTACACCAAACAGTTTAATGATATGTGTCCAGTAGCTTATTGGTAGCACAGAACTTGGGGACAGTTTTGTCCTTCACAGGGATTTTTTTCTGGGTTAATAGTTGCTTTAAAATGGACACTCACGACGTCCCACAACACACTTTCAGTCAGTGTTTGACTTCAGACTTGTTTGTTGATTTGGATGGAACTGGTCCCCATAAGGAACGATAACATTGTTATTTCACCGCTTCCTGTGGAGGTTTTTTTTTCCCCTGCGACTCTCCGACTAACACAATTTTGGTCGACCAAACCTCTTCTAGTCGACTAACGGTTAGACCACTATGAGGGGGCAGTCCTACTAAAAACTACTGATAATAGGATTCAGAACTTCAGATTAGAATTCCAAAACACACTCTTTATCATTTCAATTATTTTCTGTCCACTTTTAGGTAAAACTACCAAGAAGGTTCCCTGGCAGCAGACTGAGGTGCAGGCGGTGGAAAGATGAAGCGTTTCATCACATCTCTCACTGTTCCAGCAAAGAGCGACTGTGACAAATGTTTAAACGCAGAACCAGAAGCGCTGAAGAACCGCGATTGGAAGACCGTAAAGTTTTATATCTATAATCGCATTACCGCTTACAAAAAGAAATTGCAGTGCAAATAATACTGTGAAGAAACAACTCACTGGCATAGGAGGTTTTGTTTAAAGTTGTTAAAAATATAGCAACACTTGTTGGCTATAGAACAACTTTATTAGACTAATGCTTTTCTACTTGTGGCCTTCAATGCTGTCATCATGATGACCATGATAGAAAAAGATACTACCACAAGTAGAAAAGCATTGGTCTAACAAAGTTGTTCTAAAGTTGTAGTTTGTTTTACTTCCACACATGGTTCCTTTCACAGACATGTGAATTTAAAGCGTAAATTTAAAAAGTCGTTTTTTTTTTTATAAGATTTTATTTTTTATACTTCTAATAACAGGACATTGTTTTGAGGTTAAACTTCATTTGAGTTCTTTTGGGAAGTTTGGACTCAATAAAAGTTGAATTCAGCAATTCTAATGTGAATTAATGTCTTGAAGTTCAATTAGTAGTATATTCATTATAGAGATAAGTATCGGTATTCAACCACAGCCAACCACCCAGTGTCATCTACTGCTCATTCACCTATGTAAATAAAATTACAGTTGTAGAATGAATAGTTTAAATGTTTGACTTCTGGGTTAAAAATATCCAGATAATATTTAAATCCAATCAAACATAGAATCAATCGATCCAACCAAAAATTCTGCATGCTGAGAATATGATTACAAGCAAAACCCTCTGGCCCGGTTTCACAGACGGGGTTTAGATTAAGCCAGGGTTAGACTTTAGTTCAATAAAGACATTTAAGTTATAAGTTTTAAATTAAACTGAAGTCGTTATAAATATGCCTTAGAAAGAAAAAAACAGTACTGTTGTGCATCCTGAGACAAAACAATGGCATTGGTATATGTTAAGATATGTTTTCAGACAGTTAAAACAGCTAAAACATGCATTCAAGAGTGAAGCTTTGCACCTCTAGCACCATTTGCAGGCTTCACTACATCTCCACATTAAGAAATTTTCAACATTTAAACTTTTGTACTAGTCAAATCAGGTTTATTTGTATAGCGCTTTTTACAATGCAAATTGTGGCAAAGCAGCTTTACATTTATATTAAATCCAATATCCATTAATATTACATTAATACTTCTGTATATTTAAATTCTACTTGGTTGTAGATTAAATCCATTTTTAAGGGCAAATGGACAAATGCCATATGAAGATTTACTTCAAATAAGTGCCTAATAATTGTAATTAGTAATATACTTATTCTTGCTAGGTCCCCACAAATCAAATGGGAAGTTGTGTGAATTATGCAGATGAGGTCCCCACAAATCAAATGGGAAGTTGTGTGAATTATGCAAATAAAATGCAAATTAGGTCCCTATAAAACATGTTCATTCGATTTTTCATAAGTCCCCACTACACATGGATAAAACATTACTTCATCAATTCAGACATCTGAATGCGTGTATGAGTTAACAAGGCTACGGTAAGTATCCCTGATTTTTTTCATGCCTCTAGAATCTTTAGAAAGGGTGGTCCCCACAAGTGATGATCACAAAGTTGGTCCCCATACAACATGGAAACCAGTGAGTGTGTGTGTGTGTGTGTGTGTGTGTGTGTGTGTGTGTGTGTGTGTGGTGTGATATATTTCATTGATTATGACATTATTCATCTCATGAGCAATTGACAAACACGGAACGCACAACTATTACAGATTATTTACTCAACACTTATTTTTCAAATCTGCGCACCAAACTGTATGTACAAATTGTCTATATTGTATAGTTGTATGTTCTTTTTATCTGTCTTGTCACTGTCACTCTGTTGCACTGTGGAGCTTCTGTCACTAAAACAAATTCCTAGTACATGTGAACATACCTGGCAATAAAACTCATTCGGATTCTGAAATGACTGAATAATGATTCATTGATAAAAAACAAACCCGTTTCTTTAAATTAAATCAGTTTTATTAAACTGTGGGACAGAAAATTACTCAACTACTTAAGCTACATAAACACGAGAGTGAGGAAACAATCACTTTTGTAAAATGTCTTCTTGCCATTCTAAACAAATGATGGAAGCTTGGATTTCCTCAATAAATAAAAGTTCATGACCTTTACTCATGTGTATGTTACCTGCAGGACAATTTTGCTGCACAAACAACACATTTTGACACATCAGATTCAAGTGTGGACGGGCTAAATTGAAAGTTAGAAGGAATTTGGATAATTCTGGAAGAATGTTTTATGAAGTGATCAACCAAATGGGGACTTTTGGGCCCATGTGGCAGCAGTAAGTGAACTAAAAAAGAATACAAAAAAAAAAAAGAAGAAAAAAAAAAGAAGAAAGGCATGACTTAGAACCAGAACCCCATCCGCAGGTCAAACGTGGAGGTGGGACAATTTTGGGTAACACTTTATTTTACAGTGTCATTGTTACGTATGTTACATGTACGATAGTAATAACTATAAATTATGCATAATTACACGCAACTAACCCTAAACCAACGCAAACCTTAATCCTAATCCTACAGTAAGTACATGTAGTTACTTAATATTATTCAGTACTTAAATGTATAATTACAGTGTAACAAAGACACCTTAAAATAAAGTGTAACCCAATTTTGTTACTGTAGCGCGTTAGAAACTGCTATGGATGCGGAAACCTTAGCAGAAATTCACACTCGGATGAAATGAGCTGTTCTGTGACTTTTGACCTGGGCATGGCCACATTTCAAATGTTTAATTAAAAATGTAAAAATGCAGAATGTTTTCTGTGATGGGTAGGTTTAGGAGTAAGAGTAGTGTAAGGGAACAGAATGTACAGTTTGTACAGTACAAAAACCATGACGCCTATGGAATGTCCTCACTTTGATAGCAAAACAAACATATGTGTGTGTGTGTGTGTGTGTGTGTGTGTGTGTGTGTGTGTGTGTGTGACACACCCATGTTTAGATACAATTCAGATATAGCCTATTGACCTTTTAGGCCTTTCCGGTTTTGGGCCTTCACCTCCGGGTGACACACCCTCTTACATACACCGGTTCACCCAAATTAACTAACTAACCCATAACCCCGACTGACCCCTAAGGTACCTACACCTCAACACTCATGCAATAGGATAATTAGCAAACGCCCCCTAGTGGGTATTCTTTCTTTTTTTTTAAAACTCACTTGCACGTGGAGTCACTCGATCAACGCGTTCCTCAGTCTCGGACTCATTTCAATCGGGAGCATTCACTGTAAGTGATAATGTGCCAGCCCGTTTCCCACAATCTAGGCATGTTTCATGAACTTCTATGCTGAAATGCTACTTGATAGCTACGTTTTAATTTAGCTATGTGGGATTTTGTGTGTCGTAGTTGCATGATCAATGCCACGCGGTCGCTTCATTGGATTATGATGATGTTGCGCTCATGTTAATCATGAGAATCTGCTGTAAATAACGATGCCCAATCAGTGCATGACGTTAGGAACCGAAACGTGGCATAAGTGCTGCATCAGTTTATGGGTTAACATTTTGCTCTTTTGTTAGGTTTGACGCACATAAAAATCACTCGGGATTAGTCAAGGCCCAAAACAATGATGCTAGTTGCATTCGACGTGTCAAATGACATGGCTCAGATAATCATGTGTTGTATATGATGCTTTTGACACATTGGCGTACATGGGAGAAAATTATATATATATATATATATATATATATATATATATTATTATTATTTTTTTTTTCTTTTTCTTTTCAGTAAAACCACTCTGCAGTACTTAGGATGTATTCAAAGTGCTTACATTCATTGTGAAATTCAAACTCTAAGCTTTCAAATGACACCTATTTTGTGATGAAGAAGGCTGGAGTTTTGAAAACTATGACTATTAATATCTATTAATGAGGGTGAAATATAGATCCACTGCAAATTAACCCCGACTAATCCATCGGTACACCTCATGCAATAAGATAATTAGCAAACGCCCCCTAGTGGGTATTCTTTCTTTTCTTTTTTTTAAACTCACTTGCACCTGGAGTCACTCGATCAACGCGTTCCTCAGTCTCGGACTCATTTCAATCGGGAGCATTCACTGTAAGTGATAATGTGCCAGCCCGTTTCCCACAATCTAGGCATGTTTCATGAACTTCTATGCTGAAATGCTACTTGATAGCTACGTTTTAATTTAGCTATGTGGGATTTTGTGTGTCGTAGTTGCATGATCAATGCCACGCGGTCGCTTCATTGGATTATGATGATGTTGCGCTCATGTTAATCATGAGAATCTGCTGTAAATAACGATGCCCAATCAGTGCATGACGTTAGGAACCGAAACTTGGCATAAGTGCTGCATCAGTTTATGGGTTAACATTTTGCTCTTTTGTTAGGTTTGACGCACATACAAATCACTCGGGATTAGTCAAGGCCCAAAACAATGATGCTAGTTGCATTCGACGTGTCAAATGACATGGCTCAGATAATCATGTGTTGTATATGATGCTTTTGACACATTGGCGTACATGGGAGAAAATTATATATATATATATATATATATATATATATATATATATATATATATATATATATATTATTTTTTTTTCTTTTTCTTTTTCTTTTCAGTAAACCACTCTGCAGTACTTAGGATGTATTCAAAGTGCTTACATTCATTGTGAAATTCAAACTCTAAGCTTTCAAATGACACCTATTTTGTGATGAAGAAGGCTGGAGTTTTGAAAACTATGACTATTAATATCTATTAATGAGGGTGAAATATAGATCCACTGCAAATTAACCCCGACTAATCCATCGGTACACCTCATGCAATAGGATAATTAGCAAACTCATCCATCCATCCATCCATCCTAACTCCATGATAACTTTTTTTTTGTAACTACCTTTTATCTGTGCATTATGTCATTGTCATAATTTTGTATCGGGTTATTCATATTTGATTTGATTTGCAGAAATGACGGACAGTGGCGTAGAGGCCTCGGGTGGAAGCAGTGCGGTGAGGACAGCTCGACCCTTCGCGCTCTGCGCGAGGGTGTGATCACATTAATGATAACTAGCTGAGCTAGGCAAACTGCATCTTTAATTTCATACAGATTAGTAGGCTACATTGCAGGAAAATATTTGTTTTAAATATTTGCTTTATTATTTCTTTAGACGTATGTTTCCTGATTGTGTAAGGCTATTCGCTGAGTTTCAGTTCATTTTTGAGTTTTAGAAAGATTCTGGTGGAAAGCGCACCGTTTGTTTTCTTTATTTTTACAAAAACACAAGGTCTTGATGTTATTATGAGTGTACACAAATAAAAGTAGACCCTTTGTAGTTGTTTTTCACTAATCTTTATGACCAAACATGACGGAGTTGCTTCCGCTGTCATTCCGGGAAAATCCATCCGAGCGCGGCGCGCGTTCGTTGAACAGGATTAAAGAAAACATAGCTCATTTAGATTCATATTTAAGTTATTATAAAATATATATATAATATATATATATATATATTTGTAATTTCATCTGTTGATTATGAAAAGTGAACAGCACGAGTAAGACACTAAGATGTGTGATCTATTGCGAGACATGCAGTGCGTCAGACATGATTTGGACCACTTCATTAAGTTTTGTTTTGTAGAAAGTCTTTCTTTAAAGTGAATTTCGTTTTGTACAATTTGTATCTTAATTTTAATCAATGTTTCATCAACCAGTTGCCTGGATTTAATAGGCCTCCGTGAGAAGAAAACCATAAAACGTCGCGTGCGTAACAAACGAACGGTCTTGGAGGCCGAAACAATGTCTTTCTGTTTTGATAAAGTTCTTGAATACACGTCTCAATTAAAGTTGGCCTATAGATAGTTGTGATATTTGTAGCTTTAAAGCAGTAAGCTATATTGTAAAGTGGTAGACTATAAATAAACGTGACGTGACTTGACTGGAGAGTGCTGAATCGCAGAGCTGGTCAAACATCTCCACATCGCGATGATTAGATCAGACGCTTTTTTCATATTTGTTGTGTGTTTTTGTTACTGAGAGGAAAGCGGGCGTCGCATTATTAATCATCTAAACTGCGCTCACGGCAGCATGGACGCGTCGCGATGTTCATTAACCCTATGACGCGATTTTTTTCAAAGTTCTTTTTACCCCAAAACAAAGTAGCCTACGAACAAACACAAAATAAATATTTGCTACCTCAGTTTCTCCACACCTCCTTTCGATTAGGTCTAGGCCTCCTTCCTCCTTAACTTTGATGTTCAGGGAATTCTGGGTTGAGCGAGCGAGCGACCCCGAGCGGACCGAGCGAGCGGAGCGGAATCTGCAGAAAGGCGCTCACCGAGGAATATGAGCCGCTCCGCTCCCTGCTCCACTCCGCTCACATGCTCTGGTTGGTATAAACACCAAATTTGAATATCGAGACGTTGGTGGGCGTCAGCAGGCGTAATGGTCCTGCTTCATAATTCATAATTCACCAACCTTATTTTCACGTAGATATAACATTCTGCTCGAATATTGGCAGCTAATGGTTGCAGCAATGCACAAACAGAAATAAAATACGCTATTTTAAATGAGTTTAAAAAAAAATGACCCTTTGAATTTTAAAACCTTTTCTCCAAATAGTTTTTCTATTGAATGAATAATTCAATTGTAAATGGTTACCATTGGTATTGAACATTTTACACATCGATGGGTAGTACAAGAAAAATAATTACAATAAAAATAATTAGTACAATAAAAATAATTTACTTTTTAACTCCCGACGATGGTTCTGTTTTACACCTATTCCATCGATTTTATTCCATGTGACATTTTTTTCTCGCCTCTTCGATGAGCACTCGTTCCTTTTCATGGGACCTTCGAGTTTTGCGTTTGGCTAACGGCCCTGACCCTAACTTAATCGACTCTTTTTCTAACTGTTTCAGATCATGGACTATTCAGAGGAAGAATTGGATTACCTGTACAGTTACCTGTTCAGCGGCTCGTCGGAGGAAAACACAAAAAATCTACTCGACAACTTCTTTGCGCACCGTTTTGTGGAAGGCTTTCTCAGAGACGAAGATCTCAACGTTCCGCTTTTCCCCACTACAGTCCAACAAGCCAACCATGCCGTCGACTTGCAGTACGACTTGGACGGCATTGTCGTTCAGCTGCGTAATCTTGCTGCGTTGAAACAACGCCTCCACTACCTCTTTGTTGGCAAAATTAGCGGACCCAACCTTCAACACCACTGGCCCATTTCTGAAGAAACACCTCCAACTGGAGAAGTACAACTCGGCCGGAATCTCTGCGCTTACCAAAACCTTCGGCAGCGTCTTGGCCTTTGTCGACAGCGGTCACTTTCTCAATGTGAGCGGTCGTGTCGGGCGATCACACCAACCCTCATCCGGTTTTCCTGTCGGAGAACGCGGCAAGAGCGAACGCGGTGAGCGCCATAAACACGGTCTTCGACGCGTTTGCGGAGAAAGTCAAAAATCTGCCCCCTGAACAGAAACAAAGACCATCACTCATGAAAAGCAATGCCAACAACCTAGGACGGATGAATGTCCTGAAGCAGGATCAACGTTTCGTTCTTCAAGTGTTCGCAGAGGCACTCGCAGAGGTCAACACGGACCCGAGTCAAGCCATCGTTTTGTCCTTGACCAAATTTGGACAGAAGGACCCCGACCCAATCGACATCGCCTCACTGGTCGACATCACCGGCGTCGAGTCCGTTTCCGTTCATGCCGGCCTGCACCCTCCGTCCAAAGGACTACAGGATGGACATGCTCTGGTCACGGACATGGGCTACAGCAAGTCGTCGGACACCGAGGAAGTTTGTATGCGACGTACGGAATTCGGAAGCCGCCAACTTCCAGTCTAACGTCGACCAATACCCGATGACGATCGAGCGGCAGCTGAAACTCGTCTTCAGCGGTGCGAAACCGGTTTCGGACATCACCTTCGTGCAGCTCTACGCCGCAACTCCTCACACTCATATGGTGTTCACACCCAAGCACCCCGTCAGTCGGATCGTCGCCACGTGCGGCCTGAATAATCCAAACCACACTCGAACCCTGCTGAAACAAGCCAAGGACTACGTAGAACACATGGAGGACCTAACCAGGAAAACCAGATGCCGCACCCACGCGAGAATGGAGGCAGTGTTTCTGTTGACGGAACGAATCCCGGAAAGGTTGGTGGCGCGTGACTTTTACAGCGAGACTGACATTTTCCACCTGCTTGAAGACTTTCCCATGGTCCTCGTCTTTAAAGACAACCCGCAGTCGTTGGGGACTGCGCCACGTGGTCCATCCTGTCGCTGATCACCTCACCCGCACTCTCGTGGCCCTGCTGTCGGAGTGCAAAGAACAGGGGGTTACGCCAACAGTTGGACCGCCTTCCAACTGGAGCTCGCTCTCGAAGAGCTTTTCTACGGTAAGCCGTACCACAGGCCTTCCAAAGCCTTCTCTGTCAGCCTGGGCACTAGCGCCACCGACCCTAACAGCTTGACCAAACAAAGAGGCTTTCTCGGGCTATCTCCCGTGGGAAGCGGCCAGCGTGGGAGAATCTCCACCTCCACTGGACACGTGGTTTAAAGACCCGATTCAGCAAACGAGGGTTTTGAGAATCTTCCCGCTGACCGACGCGCTTCAAGCAGACCCCTCGGTCATCGGGGAAAGCTTAGTGCAAGTCCTTTTAAAAGACTTGCACGAACGCAACGACCGCATCCCCACGCACGCTCTCAAAAGAAGCCACGCCGCCCATGTTCGGCAAGCTCGTCGGCTGCAGGACGGTGACCGATTTCAGCAGGGACCTCGCCGAACGGAACGCTTTCAAATACCCGCATACGTTCGGATAAGGGCGATCCAACTCGTTTCGCGCGGCGGGTCACGACGTGCAGCGCTGTCTGGAGCTGGGTCTGTCGCAGCTCAAGTTGTTCCCGTCCATTGTCTTTTGGGACGAAAAACCGAAATGTGAAGGCCAAATGGAACAAGAAGGATTACGTGAGCTGTACGGCCAAAACGACCCGGCGTCCAACGAAGCTCAGGCGGCCGCCCTAATGGGAGACGTGTGCAGCAACCTTGAAAAGAAACAACTGACCTACTCCAAGACCCTGCTAAGGTACCGAGAGGGTGGCATGCGTGGGATGAACCTGTGTCTCAGACGGCTTCCAGAAAACCTGGAGAAAGACAGGAAAGTCACAGCCTTAACCTTTCTTAGTGCCATTGCCCTCATCCAAAACGGGGACTTTGTCTCTTTTTCATCACTCGGCACACTGCTGTCTGAAACTGCCGGTGACCCAAAAGCGGCTACAGCAGGCCCAGCTCCTTTCTCACCTAACCCTGCTGAACTCGCCACGCGTCCACAGGCTTCACGACTCCGTTCCGTACAAGGTGGCCACCTTCTGCTGCAAGCAAAAAAGCGCCCTCCTCCTCCTCCTCCTCCTCCAAGGCCGCAGCCGTCCCCTGAGCACGTTGAACCAGCGCAGAAGAGGATCAGCTGATCGAAAGGAGTCAGCACATCCACCGTTCACGGCAAATGTCACGGGTAGATGGACCGATGCGGAATTGACTCTGGTCCAGGCTGATCCTCATCTTACGCACCAGGAGGCGTACAAGACGTTACCTGGGCCTCGTGTCGAGAGACGGGCCTCCAGACGAGAACGTTTCAGGCCTTCAAGAAAAAAAGACAGAGACAACGCTAGGTAAGTCCGCTAACCCCCCCCACCCCACACACACACACACACACACATTTCATTGATATCAAAAAACTCATGTTCTTGTAATTCATGTTAATCCCACAACTTCCTCCTCCTCACGCAGAAGCATACAAAACTAACCTGGCCACGTTTCCGGAGATGGGCATCCCAGCGAGGACCATTTCAGTCGTTCCAAAAAAGGAGAAGGACCCCGGACTTGGTCGGCGGTAAGGTGTTTTTTATGTGTTTGTTTTCTTCCTCTCCCCCTCGCTTACTTAGCTTTTGATATCTCACTGTGTAGCTTTCCATGTCTTACAGATGGTCGCGACTACTCACTTCAGTTCAGTGCACGTCTTCTCGCCCCTGGTCCATTGGTGGTTTCCTTAAAATGCACAGTATTATATTTCAAGTAGCACTTTCCCCACCCTTACCCTATTCTTTTATACCCTGCGTTTATTCTGACCCTATCTATTCTATCCTAATTTCACGTTCAATAAATTTCAGTAGTTACACAAGAACACGTGTGTTTGTGTTTTGTTTTTGTTTTTTGTGTGAAATATTACTGCAAGTTAAACCCCCACAGGTACAACTCAAACACATATTCACTCGTGCAATAGGATTAATTAGTGAACTCATCCATTCCTAACTCCATGACAACTTTTCTTTTGTAACTACCTTTTATCTCGTGCGTTATGTCATTCTCGGGATTTTGTATTGGGTTCTTCGCGTCGGATTGTTTTGTTTCTTTTAGGTGGCAGAAATGACGGACGGTGGCGTAGAGGCCTCGGCTGGACGCGGTGCGGTGAGGACAGCTGGTAAACCGATCTTATTTTCTAGAAAATTCGTCTTGTTTTTTGCCCATAAAATGCATTGCACACACTAGCTGCGTAAATCATTAATTTAAGACACTTGGTCTTCTTCTGTCTTGACACAGTAAATATTAATTATCATTTGCAGGTAGATTGTTTTCAAGAATTCTTATCAAGTCAGTTTTGCTTACACCATTTTTTTTGGCTTGATTTTAGCACACTTTAACTCGATTTAAGCATATCTTGCTTGTTTCAAGAGGGGCATTTGTTTTTGTTTTTTTGCAGTGCACCCGTTTATGACGGTGCACTGCTAACCCTAACCCTAATTTGGAGATAAAGATAAAATTTATATAAATATATAATTGGTAATAAATGGGAATAAATAAATAATTGGAAATTAAGGGAACTGGGGACTGGGAATTCGAAATTTGAAATTTTGTTAATTTTATCGTTTTTATTTCTATTATTCATTTCGTTAATTGATTTATCTATTTATACATTTATTTAATGATTATTTCTTATTTTATTATTATTAATTTTATGATTTTTATTTATTTTACTTAATTTTATTATTGTAATTTAACCCTAACCCCTCTAAGGGAAACTGGGAACCCTAATATGGAAATAATTGGACATAAATGGAAATAAATAAATAATTGGAAATATTGGATATATCTAACCCTAAACCAATACACTGTTTATTTCTATATACAATATTACTAACATTGAATGAGAAATTTAAACGTGTTTTTTTTAATCAATGTAGTATGTGTAACTTAAAAATAAGAAGAACTCTATTCATAACAAAATGTCATTATATTATAATGACCACAAGAGGGCAAGTGAGCATATACCCTATTTTTCAGAATGACACTCAATGATAATTCATGACACTAAATAATATTCTCCTCTGAATTATACAACTTGTTTATTTCTATATTACAATATTACTATAACATTGAATGAGAAATTTTAACGTGTTTTTAAAATGCGATTTCAATATATGTAACTTAAGTGTCAGAAAATGAAAACTACTCAACTACTTAGCTAAATAAACAGGAGAGTGAGGAAAAACAATCACTTTTTAAAAATTACTTTATTGCCATTCTAAACAAATGATGGAAAAGCTTGGATTTCCTCAATAATGAAAGTTCATGACCTTTACTCATGTGGCATGTTACCTGCAGGACAATTTTGCTGCCACAAACAACACATTTTGACACATCAGATTCAAGTGTGGACGGGCTAAATTGAAAGTTAGGAGAAGGAATTTGGAATAATTCTGGAAGAATGTTTTTATGAAGGTGATCAACCAAATGGGGACTATTTGGGCCCATGTGGCAGCAGTAAGTGAACTAAATAAAGAATACAAAAAAAAAAGAAGAACACACAAAAAAAAAAAAAGAAAGGCATGACTTAGAACCAGAACCCCATCCGGCAGGTCAAACGTGGAGGTGGGACAATTTTTTGGGGGTTAAACACTTTAATTTTACAGTGTCATTGTAAAGTGTAACCAATTTTGTTACTGTAGCGCTTTGCTGCTCCAACAGGGAAGTGGAAATGGAAGGGCCAAGATTCATTTTTGTCCCTATAACCTAAACCCTAACCCTACCCTAACCCAAACTCCTAACCCTAACCCTAAACCCAACCCTAACCCTAACCCTAACCCTAACCCATTAACCCTAACCCCTAATAACCCTAACCCCTAACCCTAACCTAACCCTAACCCTAACCCTAACCCAACCCTAACCCTAACCCTAACCCCTAACCCTAACCCTAACCCCCCCCTCTAACCCTAACTCTAACCCTAACCCTAACCCTAACCCTAACCTAAACCCTAACCCTAACCCTAACCTAACCTTAACCCTTAACCCTAACCCCTAACCCCTAACCCTAACCCTAATTTGGAAATAAATGGATATAAATAAATAATTGGTAATAAATGGGAATAATAAATAATTGGAAATAAGGAACTGGGAATTCGAAATATGAAATTTGAAATTTTGTTAGTTTTATCATTTATTTATTTTATTATTCATTTCTTTATTAATTATTATTTATACATTTATTAATGATTATTTCTTATTTTATTATTATTAATTTTATGATTTTTATTTATTTATTAATTTTATTATTGTAATTTAACCCTAAAAAAAAACCCTAACCCTAAGGGAACTGGAACCCTAATAGGGAAATAATTGGACATAAATGGAAATAAATAAATAATTGGAAATATTGGATCTAATCTAACCCTAACCCTACCCCTAACATAGCCCAGAGTCGCCCTAGTGGACAACACTTTCAATTGCATGTGTTAGAATCTGCTATGGATGCGGAAACCTTAGCAGAAATTCACACTCGGATGGAAATGAGCTGTTCTGTGACTTTTGACCTGGGCATGGCCACATTTCAAATGTTTAATTAAAAATGTAAAAAATGCAGAATGTTTTCTGTGATGGGTAGGTTTAGGAGTAAGAGTAGTGTAAGGGAACAGAATGTACAGTTTGAACAGTACAAAAAACCATGACGCCTATGGAATGTCCTCACTTTGATAGCAAAACAAACATGTGTGTGTGTGTGTGTGTGTGTGTGTGTGTGTGTGTGTGTGTGATATATTTCATTGATTATGACATTATTCATCTCATGAGCAATTGACAAACACGGAACGCACAACTATTACAGATTATTTACTCAACACTTAATTTTCAAATCTGCACACCAAACTGTATGTACAAATTGTCTATATTGTATAGTTGTATGTTCTTTTTATCTGTCTTGTCACTGTCACTCTGTTGCACTGTGGAGCTTCTGTCACTAAAACAAATTCCTAGTATATGTGAACATACCTGGCTATAAAACTCATTCGGATTCTGAAATGACTGAATAATGATTCATTGATAAAAAACAAACCCGTTTCTTTAAATTAAATCAGTTTTATTAAACTCTTTACATTAAAAAAAAAAAAAAAACTTTATATCTCACTGCCTGCTTGAAAAAACTAAGAGTGACTTGACCGTCTTTCTAAAGTAACGTAACAAAAGATGATTGAATTAACTGATTTTGAGGGTAGTGTGTGAAATATTTAGAATACTTAAAAATCCAATATTTCTCAAAACGGATACCTCGTTTAACCATTTGTCCTGGACAAATTTGTGCAAGGCTCGGATGGTTTTTTCTTTCGTCAGTTTCTTTGTGCTGAGCCTGCTGGCATGTTTTATCATATCAGTGCAGGAAGCAGAACCGCTCTCAGAGCCCACAATCTGATCCATCTGAACAAAGAAATAAAATGACAGGAGATATTTAAAATGTAGCCAATATCAGATTCAAGTGTGAACAATCTACGTTGAATGTTAAAAGGAATTTGGATCGTTCTGGAACAATGTTTTATGGAGTGATAAACCAAACGGGAACTTGTGGGCCCATGCATCAGCAGTAAGTGAACTAAAAAGAATACAAAAAAAAAGAAGAAAAAAAAAAAGAAAGGCATGACTTAGAACCAGAACCCCTTCCGCAGGTCAAACGTGGAGGTGGGACAATTTTGGGTAACACTTTATTTTACAGTGTCATTGTTACGTATGTTACATGTACGATAGTAATAACTATAAATTATGCATAATTACACGCAACTAACCCTAAACCAACGCAAACCTTAATCCTAATCCTACAGTAAGTACATGTAGTTACTTAATATTATTCAGTACTCAAATGTATAATTACAGTGTAACAAAGACACCTTAAAATAAAGTGTAACCCAATTTTGTTACTGTAGCGCTTTGCTGCTCCAACAGGAAGTGGAAATGGAAGGCCAGATTCGTTTTTGTCCCTATAACCTAACCCTAACCCTAACCCTAACCCTAACCCCTAACCCCTAACCCTAACCCTAACCCTAACCCTAACCCCTAACCCTAACCCTACCCCAACCCTAACCCTAACCCTAACCCTAACCCTAACCCCTAACCCTAACCCAACCCTAACCCTAACCCTAACCCTAACCCTAACCTTAACCCTTAACCCTAACCCCTAACCCCTAACCCTAACCCTAACCCTAATTTGGAAATAAATGGATATAAATAAATAATTGGTAATAAATGGGAATAAATAAATAATTGGAAATAAGGGAACTGGGAATTCGAAATATGAAATTTGAAATTTTGTTAGTTTTATCATTTATTTATTTTATTATTCATTTCTTTATTAATTATTATTTATACATTTATTAATGATTATTTCTTATTTTATTATTATTAATTTTATGATTTTTATTTATTTATTAATTTTATTATTGTAATTTAAACCCTAATCCTAAGGGAACTGGGAACTGGGAAACCCTAATATGGAAATAATTGGACATAAATGGAAATAAATAAATAATTGGAAATATTGGATATATCTAACCCTAACCCTAAACCTAACCCTAACCCATTAAATCAAAAATGGGGGGGTGGGGGGGGGCAATACCAT
Source organism: Opsariichthys bidens (assembly GCA_037194245.1). Taxonomy (NCBI): domain Eukaryota; kingdom Metazoa; phylum Chordata; class Actinopteri; order Cypriniformes; family Xenocyprididae; genus Opsariichthys; species Opsariichthys bidens. The sequence goes on along the minus strand of CM074310.1, from coordinate 10,847,794 downwards.
ATCTCGACACCTGGTGGCGCTACAGCTCCCAAACCATGTGCAATCGTCTCCCCGTCCCCTAATTAGTATATAGACCAAATTTCAGCTCCCTAGGACGTACAGAACCCAAGATATTGGGGGGGGTGACAAAACTGGGGGGTGACAGATTCGTTTTTGTCCCTATATCCTACTTTTAACACATGCAGTTGAAAGTGTTCGCCACCAGAGGGTGTCTTGAGACTGTTTTTTTTTTTATTTTCTGCAGCAGCAAATAAGCTTGAAAATGGCAAAGTATTGTATCTGTTGATGGGCAGTATAGATCGCACCTATTTAGTGCATTTCAAACATTTACACCTGCATTCAAACATCTGTATTAGGCACAAGGCCGTATTATTGCATGATATATAAAAATATAGAAAATAATATAAAAGAATATAGAAGAATATAAAATATATTCGCTCTGAATCACATCATAGATAACCAAAACTGAGCGAAAAATATGACAAAAGTCCAAACTAGGCTAAATGTAGTATGAGAATGCGTTCTATATTATCAGAAAAAGAATTATATGACACTAAACAACTTACCCCGAACTTATATCCTCTTCAGAGTCAATTCGCTGTTCGAAATGCACCCGTTCGTCATCTGAGTTGCAATCGTCCTCAAAAACGCGATGAACGTTCAGTGAATCTTATGAAGAAACTACAGAACCCAAGATATTGAGGGGGGTGACAGAATCGTTTTTGTCCCAATAACCCTAACCCTACCCCTAACATAGCCCAGAGTCGCCCTCTAGTGGACAACACTTTCAATTGCACGTGTTCGAATCTGCTATGGATGCGGAAACCTTAGCAGAAATTCACACTCGGATGGAAATGAGCTGTTCTGTGACTTTTGACCTGGGCATGGCCACATTTCAAATGTTTAATTAAAAATGTAAAAATGCAGAATGTTTTCTGTGATGGGTAGGTTTAGGAGTAAGAGTAGTGTAAGGGAACAGAATGTACAGTTTGAACAGTACAAAAACCATGACGCCTATGGAATGTCCTCACTTTGATAGCAAAACAAACATGTGTGTGTGTGTGTGTGTGTGTGTGTGTGTGTGTGTGTGTGTGTGTGTGTGTGTGTGTGTGTGTGATATTTCATTGATTATGACATTATTCATCTCATGAGCAATTGACAAACACGGAACGCACAACTATTACAGATTATTTACTCAACACTTAATTTTCAAATCTGCACACCAAAACTGTATGTACAAATTGTCTATATTGTATAGTTGTATGTTCTTTTTATCTGTCTTGTCACTGTCACTCTGTTGCACTGTGGAGCTTCTGTCACTAAAACAAATTCCTAGTATATGTGAACATACCTGGCTATAAAACTCATTCGGATTCTGAAATGACTGAATAATGATTCATTGATAAAAAACAAACCCGTTTCTTTAAATTAAATCAGTTTTATTAAACTCTTTACATTAAAAAAAAAAAAAAAACTTTATATCTCACTGCCTGCTTGAAAAAACTAAGAGTGACTTGACCGTCTTTCTAAAGTAACGTAACAAAAGATGATTGAATTAACTGATTTTGAGGGTAGTGTGTGAAATATTTAGAATACTTAAAAATCCAATATTTCTCAAAACGGATACCTCGTTTAACCATTTGTCCTGGACAAATTTGTGCAAGGCTCGGATGGTTTTTTCTTTCGTCAGTTTCTTTGTGCTGAGCCTGCTGGCATGTTTTATCATATCAGTGCAGGAAGCAGAACCGCTCTCAGAGCCCACAATCTGATCCATCTGAACAAAGAAATAAAATGACAGGAGATATTTAAAATGTAGCCAATATCAGATTCAAGTGTGAACAATCTACGTTGAATGTTAAAAGGAATTTGGATCGTTCTGGAACAATGTTTTATGGAGTGATAAACCAAACGGGAACTTGTGGGCCCATGCATCAGCAGTAAGTGAACTAAAAAAGAATACAAAAAAAAAAGAAGAAAAAAAAAAAGAAAGGCATGACTTAGAACCAGAACCCCTTCCGCAGGTCAAACGTGGAGGTGGGACAATTTTGGGTAACACTTTATTTTACAGTGTCATTGTTACGTATGTTACATGTACGATAGTAATAACTATAAATTATGCATAATTACACGCAACTAACCCTAAACCAACGCAAACCTTAATCCTAATCCTACAGTAAGTACATATAGTTACTTAATATTATTCAGTACTCAAATGTATAATTACAGTGTAACAAAGACACCTTAAAATAAAGTGTAACCAATTTTGTTACTGTAGCGCTTTGCTGCTCCAACAGGAAGTGGAAATGGAAGGCCAGATTCGTTTTTGTCCCTATAACCTAACCCTAACCCTAACCCTAACCCTAACCCTAACCCCTAACCCTAACCCTAACCCTAACCCCTAACCCTAACCCTACCCCAACCCTAACCCTAACCCTAACCCTAACCCTAACCCCTAACCCTAACCCAACCCTAACCCCTAACCCTAACCCTAACCCTAACCTTAACCCTTAACCCTAACCCCTAACCCCTAACCCTAACCCTAACCCTAATTTGGAAATAAATGGATATAAATAAATAATTGGTAATAAATGGGAATAAATAAATAATTGGAAATAAGGGAACTGGGAATTCGAAATATGAAATTTGAAATTTTGTTAGTTTTATCATTTATTTATTTTATTATTCATTTCTTTATTAATTATTATTTATACATTTATTAATGATTATTTCTTATTTTATTATTATTAATTTATGATTTTTATTTATTTATTAATTTTATTATTGTAATTTAACCCTAATCCTAAGGGAAATGGAACTGGGAACCCTAATATGGAAATAATTGGACATAAATGGAAATAAATAAATAATTGGAAATATTGGATATATCTAACCCTAACCCTAAACCTAACCCTAACCCATTAAATCAAAAATGGGGGGGTGGGGGGGGGGGGCAATACCATATCTCGACACCTGGTGGCGCTACAGCTCCCAAAACCATGTGCAATCGTCTCCCCGTCCCCTAATTAGTATATAGACCAAATTTCAGCTCCCTAGGACGTACAGAACCAAGATATTGGGGGGGGTGACAAAACTGGGGGGTGACAGATTCGTTTTTGTCCCTATATCCTACTTTTAACACATGCAGTTGAAAGTGTTCGCCACCAGAGGGTGTCTTGAGACTGTTTTTTTTTTTATTTTCTGCAGCAGCAAATAAGCTTGAAAATGGCAAAGTATTGTATCTGTTGATGGGCAGTATAGATCGCACCTATTTAGTGCATTTCAAACATTTACACCTGCATTCACAAACATCTGTATTAGGCACAAGGCCGTATTATTGCATGATATATAAAAATATAGAAAATAATATAAAAGAATATAGAAGAATATAAAATATATTCGCTCTGAATCACATCATAGATAACCAAAACTGAGCGAAAAATATGACAAAAGTCCAAACTAGGCTAAATGTAGTATGAGAATGCGTTCTATATTATCAGAAAAAGAATTATATGACACTAAACAACTTACCCCGAACTTATATCCTCTTCAGAGTCAATTCGCTGTTCGAAATGCACCCGTTCGTCATCTGAGTTGCAATCGTCCTCAAAACGCGATGAACGTTCAGTGAATCTTATGAAGAAACTACAGAACCCAAGATATTGAGGGGGGTGACAGAATCGTTTTTGTCCCAATAACCCTAACCCTACCCCTAACATAGCCCAGAGTCGCCCTCTAGTGGACAACACTTTCAATTGCACGTGTTCGAATCTGCTATGGATGCGGAAACCTTAGCAGAAATTCACACTCGGATGGAAATGAGCTGTTCTGTGACTTTTGACCTGGGCATGGCCACATTTCAAATGTTTAATTAAAAATGTAAAAATGCAGAATGTTTTCTGTGATGGGTAGGTTTAGGAGTAAGAGTAGTGTAAGGGAACAGAATGTACAGTTTGAACAGTACAAAAACCATGACGCCTATGGAATGTCCTCACTTTGATAGCAAAACAAACATGTGTGTGTGTGTGTGTGTGTGTGTGTGTGTGTGTGTGTGTGTGTGTGTGTGTGTGTGTGTGTGTGTGATATATTTCATTGATTATGACATTATTCATCTCATGAGCAATTGACAAACACGGAACGCACAACTATTACAGATTATTTACTCAACACTTAATTTTCAAATCTGCACACCAAACTGTATGTACAAATTGTCTATATTGTATAGTTGTATGTTCTTTTTATCTGTCTTGTCACTGTCACTCTGTTGCACTGTGGAGCTTCTGTCACTAAAACAAATTCCTAGTATATGTGAACATACCTGGCTATAAAACTCATTCGGATTCTGAAATGACTGAATAATGATTCATTGATAAAAAACAAACCCGTTTCTTTAAATTAAATCAGTTTTATTAAACTCTTTACATTAAAAAAAAAAAAAAACTTTATATCTCACTGCCTGCTTGAAAAAACTAAGAGTGACTTGACCGTCTTTCTAAAGTAACGTAACAAAAGATGATTGAATTAACTGATTTTGAGGGTAGTGTGTGAAATATTTAGAATACTTAAAAATCCAATATTTCTCAAAACGGATACCTCGTTTAACCATTTGTCCTGGACAAATTTGTGCAAGGCTCGGATGGTTTTTTCTTTCGTCAGTTTCTTTGTGCTGAGCCTGCTGGCATGTTTTATCATATCAGTGCAGGAAGCAGAACCGCTCTCAGAGCCCACAATCTGATCCATCTGAACAAAGAAATAAAATGACAGGAGATATTTAAAATGTAGCCAATATCAGATTCAAGTGTGAACAATCTACGTTGAATGTTAAAAGGAATTTGGATCGTTCTGGAACAATGTTTTATGGAGTGATAAACCAAACGGGAACTTGTGGGCCCATGCATCAGCAGTAAGTGAACTAAAAAAGAATACAAAAAAAAAGAAGAAAAAAAAAAAGAAAGGCATGACTTAGAACCAGAACCCCTTCCGCAGGTCAAACGTGGAGGTGGGACAATTTTGGGTAACACTTTATTTTACAGTGTCATTGTTACGTATGTTACATGTACGATAGTAATAACTATAAATTATGCATAATTACACGCAACTAACCCTAAACCAACGCAAACCTTAATCCTAATCCTACAGTAAGTACATGTAGTTACTTAATATTATTCAGTACTCAAATGTATAATTACAGTGTAACAAAGACACCTTAAAATAAAGTGTAACCCAATTTTGTTACTGTAGCGCTTTGCTGCTCCAACAGGAAGTGGAAATGGAAGGCCAGATTCGTTTTTGTCCCTATAACCTAACCCTAACCCTAACCCTAACCCTAACCCCTAACCCCTAACCCTAACCCTAACCCTAACCCTAACCCTAACCCTACCCCAACCCTAACCCTAACCCTAACCCTAACCCTAACCCCTAACCCTAACCCAACCCTAACCCTAACCCTAACCCTAACCCTAACCTTAACCCTTAACCCTAACCCCTAACCCCTAACCCTAACCCTAACCCTAATTTGGAAATAAATGGATATAAATAAATAATTGGTAATAAATGGGAATAAATAAATAATTGGAAATAAGGGAACTGGGAATTCGAAATATGAAATTTGAAATTTTGTTAGTTTTATCATTTATTTATTTTATTATTCATTTCTTTATTAATTATTATTTATACATTTATTAATGATTATTTCTTATTTTATTATTATTAATTTTATGATTTTTATTTATTTATTAATTTTATTATTGTAATTTAACCCTAATCCTAAGGGAACTGGGAACTGGGAACCCTAATATGGAAATAATTGGACATAAATGGAAATAAATAAATAATTGGAAATATTGGATATATCTAACCCTAACCCTAAACCTAACCCTAACCCATTAAATCAAAAATGGGGGGGTGGGGGGGGGGAATACCATATCTCGACACCTGGTGGCGCTACAGCTCCCAAACCATGTGCAATCGTCTCCCCGTCCCCTAATTAGTATATAGACCAAATTTCAGCTCCCTAGGACGTACAGAACCCAAGATATTGGGGGGGTGACAAAACTGGGGGGTGACAGATTCGTTTTTGTCCCTATATCCTACTTTTAACACATGCAGTTGAAAGTGTTCGCCACCAGAGGGTGTCTTGAGACTGTTTTTTTTTTTATTTTCTGCAGCAGCAAATAAGCTTGAAAATGGCAAAGTATTGTATCTGTTGATGGGCAGTATAGATCGCACCTATTTAGTGCATTTCAAACATTTACACCTGCATTCACAAACATCTGTATTAGGCACAAGGCCGTATTATTGCATGATATATAAAATATAGAAAATAATATAAAAGAATATAGAAGAATATAAAATATATTCGCTCTGAATCACATCATAGATAACCAAAAACTGAGCGAAAAATATGACAAAAGTCCAAACTAGGCTAAATGTAGTATGAGAATGCGTTCTATATTATCAGAAAAAGAATTATATGACACTAAACAACTTACCCCGAACTTATATCCTCTTCAGAGTCAATTCGCTGTTCGAAATGCACCCGTTCGTCATCTGAGTTGCAATCGTCCTCAAAACGCGATGAACGTTCAGTGAATCTTATGAAGAAACTACAGAACCCAAGATATTGAGGGGGGTGACAGAATCGTTTTTGTCCCAATAACCCTAACCCTACCCCTAACATAGCCCAGAGTCGCCCTCTAGTGGACAACACTTTCAATTGCACGTGTTCGAATCTGCTATGGATGCGGAAACCTTAGCAGAAATTCACACTCGGATGGAAATGAGCTGTTCTGTGACTTTTGACCTGGGCATGGCCACATTTCAAATGTTTAATTAAAAATGTAAAAATGCAGAATGTTTTCTGTGATGGGTAGGTTTAGGAGTAAGAGTAGTGTAAGGGAACAGAATGTACAGTTTGAACAGTACAAAAACCATGACGCCTATGGAATGTCCTCACTTTGATAGCAAAACAAACATGTGTGTGTGTGTGTGTGTGTGTGTGTGTGTGTGTGTGTGTGTGTGTGTGTGTGTGTGTGTGTGATATATTTCATTGATTATGACATTATTCATCTCATGAGCAATTGACAAACACGGAACGCACAACTATTACAGATTATTTACTCAACACTTAATTTTCAAATCTGCACACCAAACTGTATGTACAAATTGTCTATATTGTATAGTTGTATGTTCTTTTTATCTGTCTTGTCACTGTCACTCTGTTGCACTGTGGAGCTTCTGTCACTAAAACAAATTCCTAGTATATGTGAACATACCTGGCTATAAAACTCATTCGGATTCTGAAATGACTGAATAATGATTCATTGATAAAAAACAAACCCGTTTCTTTAAATTAAATCAGTTTTATTAAACTCTTTACATTAAAAAAAAAAAAAAAACTTTATATCTCACTGCCTGCTTGAAAAAACTAAGAGTGACTTGACCGTCTTTCTAAAGTAACGTAACAAAAGATGATTGAATTAACTGATTTTGAGGGTAGTGTGTGAAATATTTAGAATACTTAAAAATCCAATATTTCTCAAAACGGATACCTCGTTTAACCATTTGTCCTGGACAAATTTGTGCAAGGCTCGGATGGTTTTTTCTTTCGTCAGTTTCTTTGTGCTGAGCCTGCTGGCATGTTTTATCATATCAGTGCAGGAAGCAGAACCGCTCTCAGAGCCCACAATCTGATCCATCTGAACAAAGAAATAAAATGACAGGAGATATTTAAAATGTAGCCAATATCAGATTCAAGTGTGAACAATCTACGTTGAATGTTAAAAGGAATTTGGATCGTTCTGGAACAATGTTTTATGGAGTGATAAACCAAACGGGAACTTGTGGGCCCATGCATCAGCAGTAAGTGAACTAAAAAAGAATACAAAAAAAAAAGAAGAAAAAAAAAAAGAAAGGCATGACTTAGAACCAGAACCCCTTCCGCAGGTCAAACGTGGAGGTGGGACAATTTTGGGTAACACTTTATTTTACAGTGTCATTGTTACGTATGTTACATGTACGATAGTAATAACTATAAATTATGCATAATTACACGCAACTAACCCTAAACCAACGCAAACCTTAATCCTAATCCTACAGTAAGTACATGTAGTTACTTAATATTATTCAGTACTCAAATGTATAATTACAGTGTAACAAAGACACCTTAAAATAAAGTGTAACCCAATTTTGTTACTGTAGCGCTTTGCTGCTCCAACAGGAAGTGGAAATGGAAGGCCAGATTCGTTTTTGTCCCTATAACCTAACCCTAACCCTAACCCTAACCCTAACCCCTAACCCTAACCCTAACCCTAACCCCTAACCCTAACCCTACCCCAACCCTAACCCTAACCCTAACCCTAACCCCTAACCCTAACCCAACCCTAACCCTAACCCTAACCCTAACCTTAACCCTTAACCCTAACCCCTAACCCCTAACCCTAACCCTAACCCTAATTTGGAAATAAATGGATATAAATAAATAATTGGTAATAAATGGGAATAAATAAATAATTGGAAATAAGGGAACTGGGAATTCGAAATATGAAATTTGAAATTTTGTTAGTTTTATCATTTATTTATTTTATTATTCATTTCTTTATTAATTATTATTTATACATTTATTAATGATTATTTCTTATTTTATTATTATTAATTTTATGATTTTTATTTATTTATTAATTTTATTATTGTAATTTAACCCTAATCCTAAGGGAACTGGGAACTGGGAACCCTAATATGGAAATAATTGGACATAAATGGAAATAAATAAATAATTGGAAATATTGGATATATCTAACCCTAACCCTAAACCTAACCCTAACCCATTAAATCAAAAATGGGGGGGTGGGGGGGGGCAATACCATATCTCGACACCTGGTGGCGCTACAGCTCCCAAACCATGTGCAATCGTCTCCCCGTCCCCTAATTAGTATATAGACCAAATTTCAGCTCCCTAGGACGTACAGAACCCAAGATATTGGGGGGGTGACAAAACTGGGGGGTGACAGATTCGTTTTTGTCCCTATATCCTACTTTTAACACATGCAGTTGAAAGTGTTCGCCACCAGAGGGTGTCTTGAGACTGTTTTTTTTTTTATTTTCTGCAGCAGCAAATAAGCTTGAAAATGGCAAAGTATTGTATCTGTTGATGGGCAGTATAGATCGCACCTATTTAGTGCATTTCAAACATTTACACCTGCATTCACAAACATCTGTATTAGGCACAAGGCCGTATTATTGCATGATATATAAAAATATAGAAAATAATATAAAAGAATATAGAAGAATATAAAATATATTCGCTCTGAATCACATCATAGATAACCAAAACTGAGCGAAAAATATGACAAAAGTCCAAACTAGGCTAAATGTAGTATGAGAATGCGTTCTATATTATCAGAAAAAGAATTATATGACACTAAACAACTTACCCCGAACTTATATCCTCTTCAGAGTCAATTCGCTGTTCGAAATGCACCCGTTCGTCATCTGAGTTGCAATCGTCCTCAAAACGCGATGAACGTTCAGTGAATCTTATGAAGAAACTACAGAACCCAAGATATTGAGGGGGGTGACAGAATCGTTTTTGTCCCAATAACCCTAACCCTACCCCTAACATAGCCCAGAGTCGCCCTCTAGTGGACAACACTTTCAATTGCACGTGTTCGAATCTGCTATGGATGCGGAAACCTTAGCAGAAATTCACACTCGGATGGAAATGAGCTGTTCTGTGACTTTTGACCTGGGCATGGCCACATTTCAAATGTTTAATTAAAAATGTAAAAATGCAGAATGTTTTCTGTGATGGGTAGGTTTAGGAGTAAGAGTAGTGTAAGGGAACAGAATGTACAGTTTGTACAGTACAAAAACCATGACGCCTATGGAATGTCCTCACTTTGATAGCAAAACAAACATGTGTGTGTGTGTGTGTGTGTGTGTGTGTGTGTGTGTGTGTGTGTGTGTGTGTGATATATTTCATTGATTATGACATTATTCATCTCATGAGCAATTGACAAACACGGAACGCACAACTATTACAGATTATTTACTCAACACTTAATTTTCAAATCTGCACACCAAACTGTATGTACAAATTGTCTATATTGTATAGTTGTATGTTCTTTTTATCTGTCTTGTCACTGTCACTCTGTTGCACTGTGGAGCTTCTGTCACTAAAACAAATTCCTAGTATATGTGAACATACCTGGCTATAAAACTCATTCGGATTCTGAAATGACTGAATAATGATTCATTGATAAAAAACAAACCCGTTTCTTTAAATTAAATCAGTTTTATTAAACTCTTTACATTAAAAAAAAAAAAAAACTTTATATCTCACTGCCTGCTTGAAAAACTAAGAGTGACTTGACCGTCTTTCTAAAGTAACGTAACAAAAGATGATTGAATTAACTGATTTTGAGGGTAGTGTGTGAAATATTTAGAATACTTAAAAATCCAATATTTCTCAAAACGGATACCTCGTTTAAACCATTTGTCCTGGACAAATTTGTGCAAGGCTCGGATGTTTTTTTCTTTCGTCAGTTTCTTTGTGCTGAGCCTGCTGGCATGTTTTATCATATCAGTGCAGGAAGCAGAACCGCTCTCAGAGCCCACAATCTGATCCATCTGAACAAAGAAAATAAAATGACAGGAGATATTTAAAATGTAGCCAATATCAGATTCAAGTGTGAACAATCTACGTTGAATGTTAAAAGGAATTTGGATCGTTCTGGAACAATGTTTTATGGAGTGATAAACCAAACGGGAACTTGTGGGCCCATGCATCAGCAGTAAGTGAACTAAAAAAGAATACAAAAAAAAAAGAAGAAAAAAAAAAAGAAAGGCATGACTTAGAACCAGAACCCCTTCCGCAGGTCAAACGTGGAGGTGGGACAATTTTGGGTAACACTTTATTTTACAGTGTCATTGTTACGTATGTTACATGTACGATAGTAATAACTATAAATTATGCATAATTACACGCAACTAACCCTAAACCAACGCAAACCTTAATCCTAATCCTACAGTAAGTACATGTAGTTACTTAATATTATTCAGTACTCAAATGTATAATTACAGTGTAACAAAGACACCTTAAAATAAAGTGTAACCCAATTTTGTTACTGTAGCGCTTTGCTGCTCCAACAGGAAGTGGAAATGGAAGGCCAGATTCGTTTTTGTCCTATAACCTAACCCTAACCCTAACCCTAACCCTAACCCCTAACCCTAACCCTAACCCTAACCCCTAACCCTAACCCTACCCCAACCCTAACCCTAACCCTAACCCTAACCCCTAACCCTAACCCAACCCTAACCCTAACCCTAACCCTAACCCTAACCTTAACCCTTAACCCTAACCCCTAACCCCTAACCCTAACCCTAACCCTAATTTGGAAATAAATGGATATAAATAAATAATTGGTAATAAATGGGAATAAATAAATAATTGGAAATAAGGGAACTGGGAATTCGAAATATGAAATTTGAAATTTTGTTAGTTTTATCATTTATTTATTTTATTATTCATTTCTTTATTAATTATTATTTATACATTTATTAATGATTATTTCTTATTTTATTATTATTAATTTTATGATTTTTATTTATTTATTAATTTTATTATTGTAATTTAACCCTAATCCTAAGGGAACTGGGAACTGGGAACCCTAATATGGAAATAATTGGACATAAATGGAAATAAATAAATAATTGGAAATATTGGATATATCTAACCCTAACCCTAAACCTAACCCTAACCCATTAAATCAAAAATGGGGGGGTGGGGGGGGGGCAATACCATATCTCGACACCTGGTGGCGCTACAGCTCCCAAACCATGTGCAATCGTCTCCCCGTCCCCTAATTAGTATATAGACCAAATTTCAGCTCCCTAGGACGTACAGAACCCAAGATATTGGGGGGGTGACAAAACTGGGGGGTGACAGATTCGTTTTTGTCCCTATATCCTAACCCTAACCCTAACCCTAACCCTAACCTAACCCTAACCCTAACCCCTAACCCTAACCCTAACCCTAACCCTAATTAATAAATTAATAAAATTAATTAATTAGTAAAAAAATAAAATTAATAATTAATACATTTTTATTATTAACTAACCCTAACCCTAATAAAAATTTAAAAAATGAATGCCCTAAAGAAAAATACAAATAAATAAAATTAATAATTAATAAATTATTAAAATTAATTAACCCTAACCCTAACCCTAACCCCTAACCCTAACCCTAACCCTAACCCTCTAACCCTAACCCTAACCCTAACCCTAACCCTAACTCTCTAACCCTAACCCTAACCCTAACTAACCTAACCCTAAATAAAATTAATAATAAATAAAATTCATAATTAATAAATTATTAAAATTAATTAATTAATAAAAACCAAAAAATTAATAATTATTAATTAATAAGTTTTCGATTTGAAAATTAAAAATTAAAATTCCAAATTTCAAATTTCGAATTTCAAATTTCAAATTTCAAAATTTCAAAATTTCAAAATTTCAAAATTTCAAAATGTCAAATTTCAACCCTAACCCTGATAAAAATAAATAAATAACAATAATAATTAATGAATTATTAAAATTAATTAATTAGTAAAAAAAATAAAATTAATAATTAACTAACCCTAACCCTAATGAAAATTTTAAAAATGAATGCCCTAAAGAAAATTACAAATAAATAAAATTAATAATTAATAAATTATTAAAATTAATTAATTAATGAAAACATAATTATTAATTAATAACTAACCTAACTAACCCTAACCCTAATTGTAACCCTAACCCTAACCTAACCCTAACCCTAACCCTAACCCTAACTAACCCTAGCCCTAAATAAAATTAATAATAAATAAAATTCATAATTAATAAATTATTAAAATTAATTAATTAATAAAAACATAAAATTAATAATTATTAATTAATAAGTTTTCGATTTGAAAATTAAAAATTAAAATTCCAAATTTCAAATTTCGAATTTCAAATTTCAAATTTCAAAATTTCAAAATTTCAAAATTTCAAATTTCAAAATGTCAAATTTCAACCCTAACCCTGATAAAAATAAATAAATAACAATAATAATTAATAAATTATTAAAATTAATTAATTAGTAAAAAAAAATAAATTAATAATTAACTAACCCTAACCCTAATAAAAATTTTTAAAAAATGAATGCCCTAAAGAAAATTACAAATAGATAAAATTAATAATTAATAAATTATTAAAATTAATTAATTAATGAAAACATAATTATTAATTAATAACTAATCTAACTAACCCTAACCCTAATCGTAACCCTAACCCTAACCTAACCCTAACCCTAACCCAAACTAACCCTAGCCCTAAATAAAATTAATACTAAATAAAATTCATAATTAATAAATTATTAAAATTAATTAATTAATAAAAACATAAAATTAATAATTATTAATTAATAAGTTTTCAATTTGAAAATTTAAAATTAAAATGTCAACATTTCAAAATTTAACTCTAATAAACCCTAATAAAAATAAATAAATAAATAACAATAATAATTAATAAATTAATAAAATTAATTAATTAGTAAAAAAAAAAAAAAATTAATAATTAATAAATTTTTATTATTAACTAACCCTAACCCTAATAAAAATTAAAAAAATGAATGCCCTAAAGAAAAATACAAATAAATAAAATTAATAATTAATAAATTATTAAAATTAATTAATTAATGAAAACATAATTATTAATTAATAAATTTATAATTTGAAAAGTAAAATTAAAAAGTAACATTTTCAAATTTCAAATTTCAAATTAGAAATTACAAAATTACAAAATTTCAAATTCAAATTTCAATTTCAAGGGTTAGTGTTAGGGTTAGGGTTGAAATGTAAAATTAAAAAGTAAAAATGTAAAATTAAAAATTATAAATTAAATTTTTCAAATTTCAAATTTCAAATTCAAATTTCAAATTTCAAATTTCAACCCTAACCCTAATAAAAATAAATAAATAAATAATAAATAAATAAATAACAATAATAATTATTAAATTAATTAAATTAATTAATTAGTAAAAACATAAAATTAATAATTAATAAATTTTTATTATTACCTAACCCTAACCCTAACCTAACCCTAACCCTAACCCATTAAATCAAAAATAGGGGGGGTAAGAATACCATATCTCGACACCTGGTGGCGCTACAGCTCCCAAACCATGTGCAATCGTCTTCCCATCCCCTAATTAGTTAATAGACCATATTTCAGCTCTCTAGGACATATAGAACCCAAGATATTGGGGGGGGTGACAAAACTGGGGGGTGACAAAATCGTTTTTGTCCCTATAACCTCACCCTAACCCTAACCCTAACCCTAACCCTTGCCCCTATAACCTAACCCTAACCCTAACCCTAACCCATTAAATCAAAAATAGGGGGGGTGACAATGCCATATATCGACACTTGGTGGCGCTACAGCTCACAAACCATGTGCAATCGTCTTCCCATCCCCTAATTAGTTAATAGACCAAATTTCAGCTCTCTAGGACATACAGAACTCAAGATATTGGGGGGGGGGGGTGACAAATGTCGGGTAGTCGTGGCCTAATGGTGAGGGAGTTGGGCTTGTAATCAGAAGGTTGCGGGTTCGATTCCCACGCCGGCAGGAATTGAAGGTGGGAATTGTGAATAAACAACACTCTCTCCACCTTCAATACCATGACTAAAGTGCCCTTGAGCAAGGCACCTAACCCCCAATTGCTCCCCGGGCGCTGTCGCAATAGCTGCCCACTGCTCTGGGTGTGTGTTCACTGTGTGTGTGTTTGTTCACTACTCACCGCTGTGTGTGTGTGCACTTGGGATGGGTTAAATGCAGAGCACCAATTTCGAGTATGGGTCACCATACTTGACAACATGTCAAAACTAGGGGGTGACAGATTCGTTTTTGTCCCTATACCCTAACCTAACCCTAACCTAACCCTAACCGTAACCCTAACCCTAATTTGGAAATAAATGGATATAAATAAATAATTGGTAATAAATGGGAATAAATAAATAATTGGAAATAAGGGAACTGGGAATTCGAAATATGAAATTTGAAATTTTGTTAGTTTTATCATTTATTTATTTTATTATTCATTTCTTTATTAATTATTATTTATACATTTATTAATGATTATTTCTTATTTTATTATTATCAATTTTATGATTTTTATTTATTTATTAATTTTATTATTGTAATTTAACCCTAACCCCTAAGGGAACTGGGAACTGGGAACCCTAATATGGAAATAATTGGACATAAATGGAAATAAATAAATAATTGGAAATATTGGATATATCTAACCCTAACCCTAAACCTAACCCTAACCCATTAAATCAAAAATAGGGGGGGGGCAATACCATATCTCGACACCTGGTGGCGCTACAGCTCCCAAACCATGTGGGGGGTGACAAAACTGGGGGGTGACAGATTCGTTTTTGTCCCTATAACCTAACCCTAACCCTAACCCTCTAACCCTAACCCTAAATTATTAAAATTAATTAATTAATAAAAACAAAAAAATTAATAATATTATTAATTAATAAGTTTTCGATTTGAAAATTAAAAATTAAAATTCCAAATTTCAAATTTCGAATTTCAAATTTCAAATTTCAAAATTTCAAAATTTCAAAATTTCAAAATTTCAAAATGTCAAATTTCAACCCTAACCCTGATAAAAATAAATAAATAACAATAATAATTAATGAATTATTAAAATTAATTAATTAGTAAAAAAAATAAAATTAATAATTAACTAACCCTAACCCTAATGAAAATTTTAAAAATGAATGCCCTAAAGAAAATTACAAATAAATAAAATTAATAATTAATAAATTATTAAAATTAATTAATTAATGAAAACATAATTATTAATTAATAACTAACCTAACTAACCCTAACCCTAATTGTAACCCTAACCCTAACCTAACCCTAACCCTAACCCTAACCCTAACTAACCCTAGCCCTAAATAAAATTAATAATAAATAAAATTCATAATTAATAAATTATTAAAATTAATTAATTAATAAAAACATAAAATTAATAATTATTAATTAATAAGTTTTCGATTTGAAAATTAAAAATTAAAATTCCAAATTTCAAATTTCGAATTTCAAATTTCAAATTTCAAAATTTCAAAATTTCAAAATTTCAAATTTCAAAATGTCAAATTTCAACCCTAACCCTGATAAAAATAAATAAATAACAATAATAATTAATAAATTATTAAAATTAATTAATTAGTAAAAAAAATAAAATTAATAATTAACTAACCCTAACCCTAATAAAAATTTTAAAAAATGAATGCCCTAAAGAAAATTACAAATAGATAAAATTAATAATTAATAAATTATTAAAATTAATTAATTAATGAAAACATAATTATTAATTAATAACTAATCTAACTAACCCTAACCCTAATCGTAACCCTAACCCTAACCTAACCCTAACCCTAACCCAAACTAACCCTAGCCCTAAATAAAATTAATACTAAATAAAATTCATAATTAATAAATTATTAAAATTAATTAATTAATAAAAACATAAAATTAATAATTATTAATTAATAAGTTTTCAATTTGAAAATTTAAAATTAAAATGTCAACATTTCAAAATTTAACTCTAATAAACCCTAATAAAAATAAATAAATAAATAACAATAATAATTAATAAATTAATAAAATTAATTAATTAGTAAAAAAAAAAAAAAATTAATAATTAATAAATTTTTATTATTAACTAACCCTAACCCTAATAAAAATTAAAAACATGAATGCCCTAAAGAAAAATACAAATAAATAAAATTAATAATTAATAAATTATTAAAATTAATTAATTAATGAAAACATAATTATTAATTAATAAATTTATAATTTGAAAAGTAAAATTAAAAAGTAACATTTTCAAATTTCAAATTTCAAATTAGAAATTACAAAATTACAAAATTTCAAATTCAAATTTCAATTTCAAGGGTTAGTGTTAGGGTTAGGGTTGAAATGTAAAATTAAAAAGTAAAAATGTAAAATTAAAAATTATAAATTAAATTTTTCAAATTTCAAATTTCAAATTCAAATTTCAATTTCAAATTTTCAACCCCTAACCCTAATAAAAATAAATAAATAAATAATAAATAAATAAATAACAATAATAATTATTAAATTAATTAAATTAATTAATTAGTAAAAACATAAAATTAATAATTAATAAATTTTTATTATTACCTAACCCTAACCCTAACCTAACCCTAACCCTAACCCATTAAATCAAAAATAGGGGGGGTAAGAATACCATATCTCGACACCTGGTGGCGCTACAGCTCCCAAACCATGTGCAATCGTCTTCCCATCCCCTAATTAGTTAATAGACCATATTTCAGCTCTCTAGGACATATAGAACCCAAGATATTGGGGGGGGGGTGACAAAACTGGGGGGTGACAAAATCGTTTTTGTCCCTATAACCTCACCCTAACCCTAACCCTAACCCTAACCCTTGCCCCTATAACCTAACCCTAACCCTAACCCTAACCCATTAAATCAAAAATAGGGGGGGTGACAATGCCATATATCGACACTTGGTGGCGCTACAGCTCACAAACCATGTGCAATCGTCTTCCCATCCCCTAATTAGTTAATAGACCAAATTTCAGCTCTCTAGGACATACAGAACTCAAGATATTGGGGGGGGGGTGACAAATGTCGGGTAGTCGTGGCCTAATGGTGAGGGAGTTGGGCTTGTAATCAGAAGGTTGCGGGTTCGATTCCCACGCCGGCAGGAATTGAAGGTGGGAATTGTGAATAAACAACACTCTCTCCACCTTCAATACCATGACTAAAGTGCCCTTGAGCAAGGCACCTAACCCCCAATTGCTCCCCGGGCGCTGTCGCAATAGCTGCCCACTGCTCTGGGTGTGTGTTCACTGTGTGTGTGTTTGTTCACTACTCACCGCTGTGTGTGTGTGCACTTGGGATGGGTTAAATGCAGAGCACCAATTTCGAGTATGGGTCACCATACTTGACAACATGTCAAAACTAGGGGGTGACAGATTCGTTTTTGTCCCTATACCCTAACCTAACCCTAACCGTAACCCTAACCCTAATTTGGAAATAAATGGATATAAATAAATAATTGGTAATAAATGGGAATAAATAAATAATTGGAAATAAGGGAACTGGGAATTCGAAATATGAAATTTGAAATTTTGTTAGTTTTATCATTTATTTATTTTATTATTCATTTCTTTATTAATTATTATTTATACATTTATTAATGATTATTTCTTATTTTATTATTATCAATTTTATGATTTTTATTTATTTATTAATTTTATTATTGTAATTTAACCCTAACCCCCTAAGGGAACTGGGAACTGGGAACCCTAATATGGAAATAATTGGACATAAATGGAAATAAATAAATAATTGGAAATATTGGATATATCTAACCCTAACCCTAAACCTAACCCTAACCCATTAAATCAAAAATAGGGGGGGGGGGGGGGGGGGGGGGGGCAATACCATATCTCGACACCTGGTGGCGCTACAGCTCCCAAACCATGTGGGGGGTGACAAAACTGGGGGGTGACAGATTCGTTTTTGTCCCTATAACCTAATTCTAACACATGCAGTTGAAAGTGTTCTCCACCAGGGGGTGTCTTGAGACTGTTTGTTATTTTCTGCAGCAGCAAATAAGGCCTGAAAAGCAAAGTATTGTATCTGTTGATGGGCAGTATAGATCGCACCTATTTAGTGCATTTCAAACATTTACACCTGCATTCACAAACATCTGTATTAGGCACAAGGCCGTATTATTGCATGATATATAAAAATATAGAAAATAATATAAAAGAATATATAAGAATATAAAATATATTCGCCCTGAATCACATCATAGATAACTAAAACTGAGCGAAAAATATTACAAAAGTCCAAACTAGGCTAAATGTAGTATGAAAATGCGTTCTATATTATCAGAAAAAGAGTTATATAACACTAAACAACTTACCCCGAACTTATATCCTCTTCAGAGTCAATTCGCTGTTTGAAATGCACCCGTTCGTCATCTGAGTTGCAATCGTCCTCAAAACGCGATGAACGTTCAGTGAATCTTATGAAGAAACTTCATGTTTTTTATGGAATTGACCGGGGGGCGTGTGAGATGCATATGTGGGCGTTAACTCTCTGTTACAGTAATCGCCTCAGAATTAGTGTTTGAATAGCGCGCGCTCTCCGTGGGCGTGGTCACATTACAGATAATGAGCTGGCTCGCGAGCGACTGATTTCTCTCCGTTTTCAAACAGATTACATAAACAGAGAATATTTGGTTTAGATTTGACTTACATGATTTAAAACCTGACATTTCAACGTTTATTTAGACATGCGTTTCATATTTGTGTGAATAGTATTCACTAAGTTACCGTTCATTTTCTTATGACTATCAGAATGGATTTCATTCGGAGAGAGATCGCAGCTCACGCATCATGTTAGTTTTGTTTATTTTGCAAAAAGCACAACATTTTGTTTTTACTATGAGAGTGCACAAGTAAAAGTAAACATTTCACAGATTGCAATGGTATATATCTCTTAATTGTATGTTCAAAATTGACGGAGCATTTTGAGTCTCTTTCACACTGACAAGAAAAAAGTGAGTAAATCACGCGGGCGTGACGGCCGACCTCAGAGGATTAAGCAATGTGTTTTGCATTAACATGCACAATTAAATCAAAAATAGGGGGGGTGTGTGACAATACCATATCTCGACACCTGGTGGCGCTACAGCTCCCAAACCATGTGCAATCGTCTCCCCATCCTCTAATCAGTATGCATACCAAATTTCAGCTCTCTAGGACATACGTACATCACTTGGATCCTTTTAAACGTTCGAGCCGACTGTTCTCTGACCTTTACATTAAAAGTAGATTTCAGCTGTCTAGGAGTGGGTTAGAAAGCGCTATGACTGAGGAATTCATAGCAGAAAATAACATTCACAATACTTGGTCATTTTGAGGCCTTATTTGTTCCTGGGCCCCATTTATTCCATTTTAAGGCCTTTTTTTGTTGTTGCAGAAAATAACTAACAGCCTCAAGACACCCCCTGGTGGAGAACACTTGCAATGGAATCTGTTAGAAACTGCTATTACTGAGGAATGCATAGCAGAAAATAACATTCACAATACTTTGCCATTTTGTTTAGGGTTAGGGTTAATTTCAGCTCTCTAGGACACACAGAACCCAAGATATTGGGGGGGGTGACAAAATTAGTTTTTGTCCCTATAACCTAACCCTAACCCTAACCTAACCCTAACCCTAACCCTAACCCTAACCCCCTAACCCTAACCCTAACCCTTAACCCTAACCCCTAACCCTAATTTGGAAATAAATGGATATAAATAAATAATTGGTAATAAATGGGAATAAATAAATAATTGGAAATAAGGGAACTGGGAATTCAAAATATGAAATTTGAAATTTTGTTAGTTTTATCATTTATTTATTTTATTATTCATTTCTTTATTAATTATTATTTATACATTTATTAATGATTATTTCTTATTTTATTATTATTAATTTTATGATTTTTATTTATTTATTAATTTTATTATTGTAATTTAACCCTAACCCTAACCCCTTAAGGGAACTGGGAACCCTAATATGGAAATAATTGGACATAAATGGAAATAAATAAATAATTGGAAATATTGGATATATCTAACCCTAAACCTAAATTTCTGCAGCCGTCATCTGAAATAAGGAAAAGGCTGTGGAATTCCTCTGATCTTTCACTCATCTGTGCCACCACACATGTCAGCTAGTTTCATGAAGCCCCCCCCAACCCCAATTCACTCTCCTCAATGTCATCCAAGATGTTCTTGTCTTTCTTTCTTCAGTGGAAAAGAAATGAAGAGGATTCCAGGATTGTTCTCCATACAGTGGACTTCAGTGGGGTTCAACGGGTCCAAATGTCAGTTTCAGTGCAGCTTCAAAGAGCTACATGATCCAGACGAGGAATAAGAATCTGATCTAGAGAAACCATCGCACATTTTATACCAAAATAAACATTATAAAGTTTTTAACCACAAATGCTCTGATGCTCCACACATCACGTCATCACATAGGTCACGTATTCTTCCAGGAGATTATTCATTACATTTACAGACATTTTCTTTGAAAAATCACTGCTCAAACATTCAAATCATAGAACCTCAAAGATTCAGTCAAGTGCTTCATTTATAGAATCTAAATGTGGTTCCCATCATGAGATCATTTTTAATCATAATTCAATTTTATGAATTAAGCAGCTTATAAAGGCACTTTATCACTAGAAAAAAAATTAAATATGCCGTTAAATTTTAAAGTATTTTGAGTCAGTGACATGACGTTCATATTTGTGTCCAAGTGCATTATTTCCTGTTAAAATAATTTGATAAATTCATGACATATCACTTTATTTAATAAAACCTTTTCATTTGATAAAATTTAGTTCAATTCATTTTAGTACATTTAAATAATACATATTTAATGTTTTGTTAAATCTTAATCTTATATCTGGGCTCTGAGATCTTATGGGATGTGATTGCAGTCATAAATGGAGTTCTATTTTGCAGTAGGACCGTAACTGATGTCAGATAACAAATATTCGTTCAGTTAATATTGATCATGGTTCTTTACAGTTTAGTTTCAGGAAACAATAGTGCATCTTTATTAAGATCGTCAATCTGACATCTAGAAGCATTCGTTTTCCTGGACACACAACATCACTGCACATTTAGGATGTTTTCTGGTCTTGGAGTCTCTTCTAACGAGTTGATGAGCTCAATCAGGTGTGTTGGATTAGACGAGTTTGAACATGTATAGTATGAATGAAATCACCCCATACCCTTTGTAGTGGAGTCCAAAACCACAGTGAACGTTATCGAGTGGACTCATTCAATCCCATAATGCACCGTAATAACGAGTCTACAACCAATATATACGCTCAATGGCTAGAGATTACCCATAATGCACTATAAGAGTCATGCCGATGTCATTCCAGTGTCACACCAGTAGATTTTAGGTAAAGCAGTTAGAAAATTGTGTGACTTCCGTACTAAAATGTTTACCTTTTAACCGAGAGGAGGCACTTCCAGCTTCTGGATAAGGTTTTATCAGCAGACACTTACAATGCCATTAATTTGCCAGATCAATGAAGACGCAAAGAACACTGTAGAAGTTTAAAAAAAACGTTCAAAATGGCATGGCTGGCAAAATGATCATTTTATTCAGTATAAGCTATATTTAGTTAAACATCATTGGAATTACATTATCAATCAATTTATTGCCACTTTATTTGGCCTGCTAATGCTGCGTAAATATAACTTTTGTGGTTTTGTTAAAAAAAAAGGGGGGGGGGGGGTTCAGATTTACAATATACAAAGTATATTTAATATTTTTATGCAATTGTTTCCCGACTATGCATTACATCAATTATAATGCATTACATTTTTAAAATCATACTCTCTTATTCACATACTTGAGATGAATGTTAAAATGTCATCTAATATAGACGGCATTATACGTGATCTCTTCCATTTCCCGGTTGCTCTTCGTTCTCAGAAATGAAAACACTGCAATTTTTAAAACACATTTCTTTACTGCAGTCTGTAGTGAAAACAAATCATACCAACAACAACTTGGTTTCAGCTAGAGATAAACAACAGACTACAGCACGACCGTGGAAAAAGGTCTGCAATTTAATACAAAAAGATGTTTTGCAATCATATGCCTAACGACAATTATAATGAACAGTACAAAAGAGAGTAAAATGTCAGCACTTGCTATTGGGAGTCTTGTAAATTTGTCTTTTCTTCAATGGCCTGTTTGACAATTTCAGCCAGCTTTAAGCGATCTACTTTGTCTGAAAAAGACCTTCCTGTGAAGAAAGAAAAACAGATAACGGGTTGGAAATGTTCTTGATCGGTCAATCGGTCATTTCATCCACAAATTATGGCCTTTGAGAAGAATTTTGCAATTAATTAATCGAGGATGAAAATAAAAATGAAATAAAAGTAGCAGAATGATTATTTTGTGTCAAGTAAAATGATTTTATTTCATCATTGCCAAGTATTGACTATGTTTGCCCTGTTTTCATCTTTGCTGAATTTTAACCGATTCCAAGCACTCACTTCCTTCGCAACCAATTCTCAATGACAAAGAAAAAGCATCAAAAACACTTAAAGGCATGAGGGGTTAGCGTTAGGATTATATATAAATGTACTTAAGATTTTGAACGAACCTAAGCCCTTACCTGAATCTACCAACTTAAAGGCTATTACGAATTAAATATTAGTAATTCAAATAAAAGCTGTTGATATGAGCGCTCACCTCAAATACACACAATTTCAGATATATATTTGGTTTAATCTAAAAAGTACTGGATGTTATTCTAGTATCAACCACAGTAGAGCTCCTAAGAAACACGTACCATCCCAACTTAACCCTTGCAATCCATCTCTGAGAAGCTTGCAATCCCGATTAAAGCGCCATGCTTCATGCATAACTTCATTTAACTTTTCATCCTCATTGTCACCTGTAAAAACAACAAAAAGATATCTTAAGTGCTGCAATTTAATTACTTCATGGTCGGTTGTGTGGAAGCACCGAGTGGACTGGGCAGTCTCAATAAGGGAGATTATAGAGTCACTATAGATAATAAATATAATATATAACACACATATACACAGCACGAGAGGCAGTTTCCACGCATTTTTAGAAGCGACGGCCCCTTATGCCGTTCACATAATTTGTGCTGAAGTTCTTCAAGCAGCATTTAAAGATGGCTGTGGCAAACACATTTTGTAATAAGTATTGTTACAAGTGTGTTACCTTAAAGGAACAGTTCACCCAAAACTGAGAATGATCCCATGATTTACTCACCCTCACCTTTCAGCCAGACACTATCGGAGTTGTATTAAATAATGCCTTGGCCCAAAGCTTTGTAATGGCATTAAATAGTGCCTACGTTTTTGAAGCTCCAAAAAAAAAGCCCATCCATCATAAAAGTAATCCATGCGGCTCCAGGGGGTTCATGAAGCAGGTCTTTTATCTTTTTTTTTTTAACAAAAAACAAACATATTTAGAACTTTCACTAGGTGCCGGTGATGGCTGTACACTTGTTCACAAAAGAGTCGAGCTCTGGTGGTAGATTGACCTCTGACCCGACGTATGATGTAGGACATAGTGTAAGGTCGGGTGAGAATTAATGAACACAGAAGCGCAAAAAAATCGAGCAAAATAAAATGCCCCCATTAAAAATCTAAAATGAGACGAAGAAAAAAAGAATGTCGGAAGATCTCGATGTAAGAGAAGAGGAGCTACATCCTACGTCGGGTCAGAGGTCAGAACTCTGCTCTCTCGTGAACGCACGATCGACTTATATCCATATCTAAAATTTTATTGTTCTTACACAAACCCATCACTTCGCTTCAGAAGGCATTTATTAAGACACTTGTGTTGTATGGATTACTTTTATGATGGATGGATGTGCTTTTTGGAGCGTCAAAAACTCTATTCACTTCCATTACAAAGCTTGGAAGAAACAGGATATTATTTAATACATCTCTGATTGTGCTCGTCTGAAAGAAGATAGTCATATACACCTAGGACGGCTTGAGGGCGAGTAAATCATTACTTTAAATTTCCAGTAGCACTTGGGTTTTTACTTCCAGTACACTCCTGTGTATTGCTTATTTTCCTATTTGCCGTTTCTTTAGCTCTTTACAGCCAAATCTTTGAACCGTTATCTTCTGTCTCAGTCTTCTGGAAAGACTGAGAACACCAGCACATACCAACAGCGTCCAGCCGCAGAAGTGAGTGTGTTCATACGTACCGGCCTGTGGTAAGATGCACTGTGCGATTACATCCCTTAGTTTTTCCAGAGCCACGCTGGTGTCCTCTGCCTCATTCTCTGGATCATTGATGAAAAGTTCATCACTAGGTTTGGTGCTGCATGAGGCAGAAATTAAGCATGCATCTATAAGTGAATCCTATTAAAGAGTTAATTCACCCCAAAATGAAAATGGTCTCATCAACACCTTTGCATCATTCTAAACCCAAAAGACTTTCATTCATCTTCAGAACACAAATGAGGGCATTTTTAATGATATCTGAGAGATTTCTGCCCCTCCATTAAAAGTCTATTTTAATTTAGTCCTCATGCTTGAGCTCATCAGATAAAGTGACAGTGTTTCTTCAGAAGACTGGATTAAACCGCTCGATTCATACGGACTGATTTTAAAACGTTCCACTGCCAGTGTTTTGGTTGACTTTCAAATTTCAATAAAAATATCTTCATTTGTTTTCTGAAGATGAATTCAAGTCTTCTGGGTTTGGAACAACATGAAGGTGCATTTATGGGTGAACCAACCCTTTAAGGATTCCCTTTCCCAGCAGGTAAAAGAAAACCGTCTGACTGTCACAACGAGCAAGTATATTTTCAATGTTATGAACACGGAGACGG
This sequence comes from Opsariichthys bidens, assembly GCA_037194245.1. Taxonomy (NCBI): domain Eukaryota; kingdom Metazoa; phylum Chordata; class Actinopteri; order Cypriniformes; family Xenocyprididae; genus Opsariichthys; species Opsariichthys bidens. The sequence goes on along the minus strand of CM074310.1, from coordinate 10,822,280 downwards.
TAAAAAGAAGAGACTCACCCAAGCAGCTTTCTCTTTCTCAAAATGGGGTTGTTCACAGAGTTGAGAGGCTTTAGACTGAGATTGAGGTCTTGTATCCTCATGTTGGCCAGTTGCTCAGCATGTGCCTGTTGAATTCCAGCCACAACTGCCTGAATGAACAATAAATAACTAATATAGTTACGATGCCCATATAGCAACAGCAGTGCAGCAGTTTACACACCAGTAGTGGCATTTGATGCGTTGCACTGCTCTGTTCAGCGATTCTGAATCGGTTCCGAGTTTAAATTTGAACCTCTGCCGCATGGTGAGGCACATTTTGTGTTTTTAAAATGGAGGGCTAACCTTGAGAAGAGCCATACTACGTGCAAACCTTTATAACTGACTCAACCTTGAATCAAAATTGAGCTGAATAATGAGACTGTCGTCATCTGCAGAGCTGCTTTATTGCTGAATTTGTTAAATAGTTGATGAACTTTGTCAGTATTCAGCTCAATAACAGTGTCAATGTTGTCTTCAGTAGAGCTGAAACTGATGAACTGATGAAATGAACTGAAACATATTACACTGTAGAGCACAACAGTCGGGTTCCAGAAGTAAAACCTCCATTCATTTTCTCCATAGGGAAATTTATTTTTATCAACAACTTATAGACCTTTAAAGACAGCCTTACTGTGAGCTATGACTAGGCTGTTCATTGATAGTATTTGCTTCTGCTGAAGCCACCGGCCAGCATTATTTCAACTTCGTTTTAAAATAAATTGTTTAACATCAGAATTTGTTGTGAAAACTACATTACCCATGATCCTGCATGATGCAATCAATGTCCAAACAAGCAAAATCCTTGGAGCTTTTTAGCCCCGCCCACTCCCAAGAAGCACTGCGAATAACGCAATTGAGTTGGTCTTCCTAGACTCTCAAAATAATGGTTTATGGCTTATACTTTAAACACTTTTTTACTAACCCTATGGGAGAAATGACTGAAAATACTTCTGGAACCAGAAAGACAAGAGACAACAATTCACTAAACAAAGAGGAAATGGTGGCAATAACATTGACGTCCAGTGCAACAGAATCATATGTACAAGCGCACACTGGATAAAAGCGTCAGTTAAAAAAGAAATGACTAAACGACACACTGACTCGTGCGTGTCGTCTTCGCACGTGCCAGCAATTCTTTGCAGTAACTGGCACATCCGCTTGGTGGCAGAAACATGGGTCAGTCAGACTTTATATTAGGTGTCTTTATCTTTATTTATTTATATAGCGCTTTTTACAATGCAAATTGTGGCAAAGCAGCTTTACATTAATAAGAAAATGGTGTCATTGTGCAGCTTATTCTATATATTATTGATTCATTCCATTGCAAATATCAATAGTTATTAGTCTAGTTCATTTAGGTATATCAGCACTGCAGAAAACAGTGACGTCATCGTCCGGCTCAGCTCAGTTCACATACAACGGCGCCAATGCAGGCATATCAAAAACACTGCTGAATATCAAGCAAGTGTCCCCAACTTAAGCAAGCCAAAGGCAACAGCGGCAAGGAACCAAAACTCCAACAAATGGAGAAAAAAACCTCGGGAGAAACCAGGCTTAGTCGGGGGGCCAGTTCTCCTCTGGCCAACAGTGAACACTTGTCCGATACTCAGGCAGAGTTACGGGTCATTAAACCGATTTGGAATCGCAACAGTCAAAATATTTAATCTAGTTCCATCTAGTTTAAGATCTTTTTGATCACTTTAACAAACATGTACATTACAACTTATTTATTGTTAATGTTAATGTGTTGCAAAACACTTGTGCTGCTATTGAGGTGGACACGGGTAAGGTTAGGGACGGGTTTGGTGGTATGGGTAAGTTTATGGGTGGGTTAAGGTGTAAGTGAAGGGTCGGCAGGGTCAGCATTATAGATGTAATTCCATGCAGGTATTTTTTTTTAAATGCAAAACATTTATGTACACAGTAAGTGCATTGTATAAAATAATCATTTTAAATGTTAGTGCATAGTAAAGACAATTAATATAAAGAGGGACCAATCGGTCAATTTCTTTCACAAAGTATTTAAAAAGATTTAAAGTAGAAAACAGAATTGCAACAGCAATACAAACAAACAGACACCGATAAGCATTTCCAACCATTACACACAAGTGGCAGCAGCGGCACGGCTTTACAACACAATGGATGGGCAGTTTCTTTTCCCAGTATATGATGCTTTTTCTTTCAGAGTGGTGGATGCTTGTGTAGCTTCAACTTAAAGCTACAGTTAATATGCTAAAGTTCAACTAAATGATTCATGATTGCCCCTCTCACATTTAAATGTACTGAAAATGAAGCAACACATCAAATATTTTATGTTTTGCCAAGCGTATTAAACAATGACAGATAGTACTCGACTAATAAGCAACTACATTTCTGGCTTACAGGGTGTGTTCACACTTGTTGTTTGGTTCTCTTGGTTCTTTTGGTCCATATCAAAAAATTCAAACGATACACTTAGTCCTGGTTCATAGTGTTCACACTGTCATTTTTAAGGCTACACCTAAAAGATACAAAAACAAGCGGCGTTTTTGGCATATATTTTGCAACTGAACTTGCATTCAAAACAGTTCTGTGTGCTAACTGCTCTCATTGTATGTGGACATACGATGGTATTTTTACCAGCGCAGAACTCACAAAGAGCTTAGGAAATGTGTAAAGGAGCTCAAAACAGTGGCGGGCATTCCTGTCTCACACAGACGAAGAGCTGCTGGAGGAGACGGTGGTTCTGACGTCTGTACCGAACTGTAATGGGCAACATAGCTCCTATGACAAGAGGAACCAGGTATGCTAGAGCATTCTGTCCTTCATAGGGTCACATCAAGTCCCATTTTTAATTCATTTGATTGTCTTTGGTAATTGCTCACACTTAATCTAATTAACCACACTAACAGTGCAATCGTACCAGAGTTCGCTTTAATCAAACTAAACCTGCCAAGTGTGAAGACACCCTAAATGTTGTCTATCTTTGGAGCTCACCTTGTCCATCATCATTTGAGCAGAGGGAAGCACATTGTCCAGTGCCTCAGTGCAGTTGAGCCAGGGATGGGCTAATACTCCCTCTATGGTTAGTCTCTCCTCCGGCTTTACTTTAAGTAGCCTTAATGCAACACAATATGTTAGATCTTCTTGTTTCTACAAATTGTGAGAAACAAAGCATTGGCTTACACCACTAAAACGGAGTCACAGTTTCTTATTTAACAAGCCTAGCCAGTTATACATGAGTGGATGCACTCTTGATCTCTTAATTCCTTTTACTTCAGCTGCGGCCAGATTATTTGTCCTTCAAAAATATAACTTCCACAATCTCAAAAGAAAATGACGCTGCAAGCAGCATCAAGTACAATTACTGTTTAACCAACAAGTGATGCAATCAACGAATTGATACGGTATTCTGCCAAAGACAAAGTCACGATAAGTACTGTATGAAGGACTTTGTCAGTGTGCTAAAGACAAACTCGATCACTGAACTCAGCGTGACAAGGAATCAGATGGAAAACAACTATTGTTTTTACAGCATTCAATTCAAAACTTATTTACTACAATGTGTGTGAAAAACTGAACTGTTAGTGGCACTAGAACTTTTGAGAAACTGGCATCAAAATGGGCAAAAAAGATTTTAAAACCCACCCTGATAATTGTGCCAAATTTCAGAACTTTTTACCATACAGTTCTATTTGCTGCCATTGACCAGCCAGAAAAGTCATAGATTAAATACTTGTTTACGCACATTCTGTGCTTGGCACCGAATAAGGAAGAAAATATGTTTCAATAAAACAGAACGTAAATGAAAAGACACTCACTTGCGGACAATGTCCTTGGCCATTTCAGATATTTGACTCCACTCCTCTTCTGGGAAGTCAAAGCTGCCCGTCATGATTTTTTTGCGCATGTCTTTTGGGATGGTGCGGCTGTGGTGTTTGGAGTAAAATGGAGGATATCCACAGAGCATTACGTAGACGATCACCCCCAAGGACCAGAGGTCACAGCTCTAAAGCGGAAATGAAAATGAAGTAAGGAGGGTCTTCACAACTAGCAAGTTACACACCTTCAGCCAGTAAGTCTTGTGACCAGAGGTGTAACGTAACGAAGTAATAATACTTTGTTACAGTACTTGAGTATTTATATTTCTGTCAAATTTCCTACATAAAATGCACACTTTTACTCCGATACATTTCTCCAAAGCATTTTCGTTACTACAAGATAAAAAGGAAGAACACAGATTGCAAGCAAACAAGTGCTGCATAATCACGGTTGATTTCTTTTTCTGGGTTTTGGCCGTTCCTGGAGCGGCTGAGAAGAGTGCGGCACGAGAGCGACCTCTAGAGGCCAAATAAAAACCATCGCTGATGACACGTGACGTGAGGCTGCGCGCTGCACAGAACGGGATGCTTCAAAAACAGACAATAAAGCGGTATGCTCCACAGTACACTACAGTACATGTTTTCATGTCACTAAAGTAATTAGTTTGTTGACTAGACGCTGCATCAGTGGAGAACAGCAGAGTGTTTGCCGTCGAGGCTGAGAGGATGCTGACGTTAGTGGTCACGTTACCTCAAGCTGTGAAAACACCAACTGTTTAATGTCACGATTGTTACCTTCTATTTGCATTAGTTTCTATCCATTTTTCCGATTTTATGCATTCGTTCTCCAGCGGAGACGCATATTTAAATTGTATCCTAATCCTGCAGTCGACAGAAACATAAATTAATTCGATTTCAGTTCTTTTTTTATCCGCACTTTAACACATATTTTGATTAAATAATTATCGAGCGCTTTTAAAATAGAAGCAAATAACGAGTGAAAGTATATATATAATATGCCTTTGTGTGTAAAAATGGCCATTTAAAGCATGATTGTTTGGATTTATATGAAATGGAAACACTTTACATTTGTATCATTAAAGGTTAACGAAAGGGTTGTTCATTGTTAATTTAAACATTTACATTTTAAAATGTTAAAGTTGCCTCTTACATTAGTTATAACACTATGACTTAACATGAATGATAAATGTATAATTAATATATTCATATGTAAAACTTTCAATAAACATTGTCATTTTTTAATTCAAAGCTAACAAAATGTAAGAAATAGAGTTAAAACATACTTGCTGCTTAAACATAGAACAATTTTAAATAATATTCTCTGCTATATTCAATACTTAAGTATGTGGGATATGAAAAAAATGCTTTTCATACTTCAGTACCAAAAATATCACATACTTTAAAACTTTTAGTCAAGCAATATTCCAAACAGTGACTTTCTTACTTCAACCAAAGTCATTTTCTGGTAAGATATCTATACTTTTACTCAAGTATGGCTTTCAAGTACTTTATACACCACTGCTTGTCACTAGGTGGAAAACAAAAAATGTGAAACTGAAAAATTGCTATATTTCTGGCTTATATAATATATAATATCTTGCTTATACCATCATCACTTGCCAGCATGGTCAAATTAAAGCGCTCATTGACGTGACTAAATGAACAAAAAAATAATAATTCTCGTTATTTTATCAACGGGGCATTAGATCTAGAATTCTGAAGTGAAATAAAGTGGCATGGAAAGATTACGTGTATTGCAATGAATTCAAAAACATTAGTGAGAGAAAGATGGTGTGTGTGAAATACCTGACTCTACACAATAGTAAAGCTGTATTTACTCCCCCATTGCTAAGAAACCAAGCAGCTTTCAGTAACGATGCCATTTTATTTATGAATTCCCAGGCCAGCAACTGAAAAAACCTTTTCACAATCTCCGACCTATATAAAGTGTTACTGTATATAATGACAATTTATGCACCAACGACCAGTGGCAGCTCCAGACTAGATGAAATTAGTCTCCCATTAATTTCCAATGTGCTCATTTTTGACAAGTGTTACTATTGTTACAGGATCTTTTAACCTATTCGATTCATGTCCATGGTTCACACCGCAAGTGCCAAAACCTTTATTTACCACGTTTCGTAACAATCGGTGGATTCCATCCATAACATTCCGAAACAAAAATTATTTATAAAGAAATCAAAGACAGAAGAACACCAGAGGGTTAAAGAACAAGCCATAACGCTGACCTTGTTGTAGGTGTAAGGGGTGGGTGAGGTAGGTATAATTCCAGACTTCTCTTTCTGGTGGCGTCTCTGTGCCTCCAGAACCTGTTAAAGAATGTTAGATCACATTCGTCACATAAATATTGATCAAATATTTTATGTTTTGACACACTTATTCATTTTTATCTTCACAATCATTTTATCATTCTTTTGAGAATTTGAAATATTCTTGTTTCATGGTCATGATATTACATGGATTATTCTATCATCAAAAAAGGATAAAGGTATTTAAAGACAAAAAACAATTAGTTAAGCACTTATTGGCTTTTCCTGCACCATTTTGTTCAAAACATCTACTAAAACAATAAATAAATTAAATAACTTAAATTGTTTTGTCTGGATGTTGTCTCTTTATTTCTACTTTATGGAGTAATTGTAAAAAAAACTGGCTCAACCAAGAATTAAAATTCGGTCACCCTCATGTTGTTCCAAAGCCGCAAGACTTTGTTCTTCAAACCACAAATGAAGATATTTTTTAATGAAACCCGAGGGATTTCTGCCCCTCCACTGAAAGTCCATGCAACCAAAACTTAAAAAGAAAAAGTAATCGACATGTGCTTTTTAAATCAAGCCTTCTGCAGAGACAAAAATTGAATCTGATCATCCCTTTATATCAGATTTTACCACATGTGCACATCCATGCACTTTAAAAAAAAAAGTAGGATAATGTACAGTTAGTTACTCATTAATGAAAAATAACTTCATACCTGGCTCACTGTATTTTATCCCTTACATATTACTCATTCCAACACCAAATAGACAGTGATGATGTATGAATGTGAGGAGGAATGTGTGAATATGTTCATTCCCGTGATGTGTTTTTTCAGCCTATGTTGTTTAACAAGCAGTCGTTTTGGACCAGTTAGGAAGTTTTACATTTCAAATCCCTCAAACTGCTTAAAAAGATTAAGGAAATGCGATTTGATGATACGACCCCTTCAAAAGTAAGGGTTAGGAATGGTTCAATCTGACATCTATTAAAAGGTCAGCGAGGTCTTACCTGTGGTGCTACGTAGTACGGTGTGAACTGCGGGGTCATTAAATCACCTTGGTCAATTTTGGCAAAACCAAAATCACACAGTTTAACAGGGGCATCCTGATGGGGCACAAGAAAAAGGACTCAAAATATAACACTGGAAAATATAAAATAACTTGCTTAACTTTTTAAAGACTTTTATATGGATTAGGGGTGTAACAGTACATGCATTCTGGAAATGTGAATCTGAAATGTGAGATCAGCATGGGATATTTCAGTTGTTTTTTAATAAAGCTGCAAAAATGTCAAGAATTCTGTGTTTTTCTGTCAATATGAGGTGCTGTGTGTACATTAATGAGGACAAAAATTTAACTTCAATGATTTTAGCACATGGCTGCAATATAACAAAGAGTGAAAAATTTAAGGGGGTCTGAATACTTTCCCACTGCATGCATTTCTATTCTGGTTTCACAACTGACCAAGACCATCTCTGGTGCAACTGTTCAGCAACTTTAATGAATGGAATAAAATGAATTTACGGAATAAATTTGGGTTTCAGATCTCACCAGGGAATTATCCTTGAAGAGCAGGTTCTCCGGTTTCAGGTCTCGATGTGCAATATTTAATGAATGACAGTGTTGCAAGGCAAGGCTTATCTGTAAAAATGACAGAAGTTTCCATGAAACCATTTTATACAAAAATATAGGTCATCATGTGTCCAACAGTTTGGTGCCTTTTAAGCCCCCAGTGCAAATTATGATGTTATATTAGTCGAAAGTGAAAGTCGAAAGTCGTGACGTGTTGTCAAGTATGGTGACCCATACTCGAAATTGGTGCTCTGCATTTAACCCATCCCAAGTGCACACACACATAGCAGTGAGTAGTGAACACACACACACAGTGAACACACACCCGGAGCAGTGGGCAGCTATTGCGACAGGGGAGCAATTGGGGGTTAGGTGTCTTGCTCAAGGGCACTTTAGTCATGGTATCGAAGGTGGAGAGAGTGTTGTTTATTCACAATCCCCACCTTCAATTCCTGCCGGCGTGGGAATCGAACCCGCAACCTTCTGATTACAAGCCCAACTCCCTCACCATTAGGCCACGACTACCCCCTAACTTTTTATTAAACCCATTATAATAATTTAAAAAGTCTGCTAAAAAGAATAGAGACCATTTATAACAAAGTAAACAACACTAATACTGGAGTTATTTGAAAAGGTCCATTCACAACAAGGACTATAACTATATTAGCGTCCACGTCACACTTTTTTAAATGCCTGAGCTCTTTAAAGCAGGATGGATTCTGATTTGCTCTCAATGTTTTTGTTGTTCATCGGCTGGAAAAAAAAAAATTCTCTTAAAAGTGTTTCCAACGATATTGTTCCTCTGTGTCGTTAGTTGTGTGTGGACTCTGCCGGTCTTTTACATCTAGAAGGATTCTCAAAACTTTCTATTTATCTTTTTCATTATAGGCATCGTCCTCAACCTTAAACCTTCTGTTCTATTTAGATTTTACTTCATTGAGATGTTGGTCATGTGTAGTCAAGCGCAGCAGGTTTACCTTTATGGGTGATATGGGGAAAGTTAATTTTAAAATGTGATATTAAATGTAATCTAAGATGTAATAAATTGATCAGCATTATGTTAATTAGATTTCATTTACAGCAAGTAATTTCACCAACAAAGATCCCGTTTATACCAGGTATGAACACGCATGCGACCTCAGTCTGAACGACACAGATCACAATTCCACAATGATGGGAGTCACAAACTGGTAGTCTGTGATTATGGCAGTGAAGTGGGTCAGTGGAGGGACGGTGAGCTGTTACACTCAGAAGTGTTACACAAGTGAAACTTGAGCAAGAACACTATGAGAAAAAGTTTGCTCTTGGTCTCCTCGTGCTCGTCCTCATTTTCACAAGCGCACAAATTCGATGGCTTTTGAGGCGCATCAGCTTATGAATGAACATGAGCTTCTGCGTTTACTTCCATATGTTTGCCGTATTTGTTATTTGCACATGTGGGTCAGTTCAAGATCGTTGCCTGTTCACACTCGGATCTGATATTGGCCACATTTAAAAATAAATAAATAAATAAATAAATGAATAATCTAAACAACCCCCCCCCCCCCCAATAAATAAAAAATTAAAAAAATCAGATCTGAGGAATGAATCCGAATTGAGCACTAAGGCTTGCAGTGGGAACGTAGCCTAAAGCCGGGTTCCTAAAAGATTCCTCTGATTCAAGGCCAAAATCTGAAGTCTCTGATCACTAGTTTGGAATGTTCGTCGAAAGTCGATTAATGAGCATTCCGATCAAATTCTGGCAGTGTCAGAAGATTTGACGTACAGTCCTGTAGTGTGATTTCTTCTACGACAACCGTCAAATCATAAACCACAGAACCTGATGATGCAGTTAGTGCCACGACAACAAACCACCTCTTGCTCAGTCACTGAACACGTCCCGGAGTGATGATGTTAAAGCCCGGACTAATATTCTTGCGCAAGTCTTGACCGCCATGCAGTCTGACATTAATAACAACTGAAATCCTCCAGCGTGACGAGGTTACAGCGGGCTCGTGTAACGAATCGTACAGTGAGCGTCCGGCGGTCAAAGCTGTACCTGTTTTGTAACCTGGCTGGCCATCTTCTCTGTAAAGTGCTTGTGCTGGCTGATTCTGTGGAACAACTCACCGCCTTCCATCATTTCCATGACTATCAGTAACCTTGCCCTATCAGAAAAACAGAAAACAGATTATTTATATTTTTAGGTAGTTAGATCATTAGAAACCCTGTCTTATGACCGTACATGTTGGACTCACTACCTTGGACTGGATTCATGAGGAAACTGGACACTGTTGGCATACACCTCCATTATTTTAACAATGTTGGTGTGAGAGGCACACATCATATGAAGCCGAACCTGCAAATGAAATCACAGCAGAAAATTTAAAGCTGCCCTTGGAGATGGTCAAAGAACTTTCAACTTCAGGGCCTCTGCTGGATGCTGTTATTAAAGGGATAGTTCAGCATAAAATGAAAATTAAGTCATGAATTACTCCAAAAGCTCTAAGAAAGACATGTTCTTCAAATAAAAGAAATCAAATCTTGCACATGGAGCTCACTACCTCATTGCGTGCCTTGGGTCTGTCAATCAAGATCTTCAGAGCAAACCGTTCTTGCGTCGACTTCTTCACACACACCCTGAAAAAAAACACAATACATCAGTTCATGTCTAAACTCGGTAAGACCGGACTTAGAAAATAAATAAGTCAAAAAAAATCTTTAATGAAACCTTCAGACATCAAAAAACAATTCAAGTTTGCATTTGTGTTTTTTGTTGAGTATCATATTTGATACACCAGGATCTGATTATGATGCAGTGAGAATATGGAGCTCATTTTCCAGGAGGACAAAACTTTATGTAGAGACCCAAACAGAAAAAAACAAGTAATTTGGTGCAGCTACTGATATTTATTTGTAATGTAAATCACATAAAATAGCAACTACTTGCATAAAATCCAAATAAATATCAGTCGTCGCTATATCTGCCAATAATATGTGTTAAAAAGATGCTTCGTTTTAGGATCAAAACTCGGTAGTTTTAAAACATAATGCAATACAATGATGATGATGATTGAGAGATGAACTATTAAACCTTAATTAAGCCTGATGATCATATTTGATACTCACAATTGAACATGTTTCTTCTGAAATATTATGTACAGATAATGAAGTAAACCAGAGTTGCTTCAGTAAATGTTCATCTTGAAACATTGCAAACAATTTAAAAGTTATTTTTAGGTTTACAAAAGACATGTGAATCACGAGCTGAAGATGGACCTAATTCCATCTTCCTCACAGAGGTGTTGATTAAACCACCGATCCAGGCAATGATTTCAATGATTTCATTTGAGAATTGCTGTTTCAACCGAAAATTCCAGATGTGGAAATGTCCGTGCATCACTACACTTAATAAACATGACATGCAAACTGCCCTTATTTCTTCAACACTATCAATTTTCTTTTTGACAATGATCACAATTCAATAGTAGAAGCATAAAATCCATCCTATTATTTTAATGATCTCCATCATGATGAAGTTATACCTCACAGGACCACTGATCCCAGCTCCCAACTTCTGTGTCCAGTTGATGTTATACTCTTCCAGGATGGATGTTTCCTACAACAGGAACATATGGAGCGTTTGGGAACAGCTCATTCGATTCACTCCACCAACATTACATAAACTGTACAATTACTATACATGACATATACTTGAACATTTAGCCTTAAGTCTGTGTTGGGCCAGTGTAATGAACGTGTCACTGTAGGATGCGGAGTAGGGTCTGGTTTAGGGTCAGTCGCATGTAATTACGCGATATTTATCGTTATTACTAGAGTAAATACATCTAACAGACACTGAAATAAGTATTATTTTAAATAGACGGCAAATAAACTATATAGACTTACATATTGTATAAAATATAAAAGACTTTTATTTGTATAAAAGTGTGTATAAAAGTGTGTGTGTGTAAGCACTGGAATGCAAGTTTGTGTGTCTTTTAAATAATATTTGTTATATGTAAATATGTTTGTATGTCATTCTTTTTCTTTGATTGATGTGTACCAAAGGGTGTGAAATAAAGAAAGAAATGAAATATATTGTGATTCTCAATTGATCCAGAATCTTGCCGCTCAGCACCTAATTGTATTATCACACTCTTAACAAGGACACACATTCCTTGTACTGTTATATCACAAATTCTATTATATATATACACATATATGTACTAGTTCATAGTTTGTTATAACTTATACAATCAAAATACAACCCATTCGTGTGATGACAAAGCTATTCTGACGTCACACGGCGTGCACGCGCGCTCGTTTCAGAGGCGACACCGCGAGCGCCACCGCGCGTCTCAGTGACGCACTGCAGGCGAAATGACCTCAGATGACATCAACATACTGTAATATTCTGTAATACCAGAACACTGTGTTCACCTTCATACTAGGCCGCTTGTTTCATTCATTTTTTTTCTTCTTAGTGAAATCTTCAAGATAATATACAGATGAATAATATTCGTTTTTAACTTAAATTGAGATTTTCTGCCAATCTTTTGATGTTTTGGCGAGAATTGTGCAGCAGCTCACCTGTCGTAGGCAGCAGAACTCGTTATTTAATGGAAATACTGTTAACAGAAGTTAGAGACATGGAAGGACTTCTTACCTTGATGAATCTGTCCACGCTGGAGTCCTCCGACATGATGTTGATCGCGATCTTCTCTCTTTAGCTCCAACAGCTCGTTCATGAGCGATCTCACGCCAATCTCGATGCTGAACGAGGTCTACAGAGCGCTAAGATTCAGTCTCGGAGACACTTTCCATGCTGTCCGATGAACTTCTGAACACCAGCGCTTTTGTTCGCTCGAAAGGCATTAAATGTGAGCCCGTGTCAGACTGCAGAAGACCGAAGACGAGGCTCACCTTCACTGACACTGCTCCTCCTCCACACGGAACACACTACACTGTCGTTGACAGCTGAGCAACTACACCGACGAAGGACAAAACAGAGCTAATGTCTTGAAGAAGCAGCTAGCAGCAGCTCGCGTTCACAGCAGACGCTAACTCTCGCGCTCATCGCGTCGCGCGCGCGCGCTGCCTCTCTGCTGATGTCGGCTGGCGTGTCCAGGGTTCAGCTCGCAGCAGTGTTTTGACAAGCACCATCGAGACCAAATACTATCTTGGGACTGTTTGCTAAGGTGCTAGTGCTACCTTTGATCCACAGCTGAGGAAGATTGTTCTTCTTTGTTACACGCCACATTCTGCAAGCGGCGACACAGACGCAGTGCGCCACCTAACGCAGAGGAGCGGGATCACCTCTTCTTCTTCTTCTTCTTCTTCTTCTTCTTCTTCTTTGGTGTTCTACGGCATCCATAGAGTTGCATTGCTGCCATCTGCTGTCTCACTTTTTCTTGCTGTATCTTAATTAGGGTTCGTTCTTCCAAGTCCAGTCCTCCTTAGAAAATTAAACTAATATCTCCGTCCTTTGTCACTATTTATGTTGGCTTGGGAAAGCCAACATACTGATCTACTAATTATTATTATTATTATTATTATTATTATTATTATGTTGGCTTGGGAAAGCCAACATACTGATCTACTAATTATTTATTTTTATTATTATTATGTTGGCTTGGGAAAGCCAACATACTGTTCTACTGGTTATTATTATTATTATGTTGGCTTGGGAAAGCCAACATACTGTTCTACTGGTTATTATTATTATTATTATTATTATGTTGGCTTGGGAAAGCCAACATACTGTTCTACTGGTTATTATTATTATTATTATTATTATTATTATTATGTTGGCTTGGGAAAGCCAACATACTATTCTACTGGTTATTATGTTGGCTTGGGAAAGCCAACATACTGTTCTAGCGGTTATTATTATTCTGTTACCCAAATTCTGACTGCTACTCCTCCTAGAGCTTTAATGCCCCAAGCCCCAAACTTGCCACAGACGTGGGCCCTGCTGTGACTTGAGTTGCTATATCTTTTCACAGTAATCACGTGATCATAACTCGAGATATTAATTTTCAAACTATTTTTTTTTGGCCATTGAAATGCATTGAAAAAGCAAAAATGCCCCCTCTAGAGGTGCAGTACCGTCCTTTAGAGGGAGCCACAATCCCATTTTCAGCTGAATAAAATAAGACAGAATAGAATATAACACGGTCTCGTGGCTCCCTCTAGTGGACAGACACGTGAATGACATTACTTCTGTTCACTGATAGAAGAACACGCCCAGTTTCATGTTACAGAGACGGAGAGAGACGGAGCTGACTTTCACTTTGAAATTCAGGACATTTCGTCTTGTATATGTGTTAATTCATTCAAACATTCCAGCGATTACACAACATCTAATCACAAGAAAGTATTAAAATGCTTCCTATGCAGTTTGCAAAGTTTTCTAAGACATTTATTAACGCGCCGCGTCCACAGCGATCTTCCCGAGGCTCGTTCTGTCTCGCGTCTGTCAGCTCTCCTTTCTATTTCATATTCTTTTACTTTCGTTGTTTGAATGATTTTCTGTATGACTGTGTTAATGTGTTGACGATGTGTGGCATCTGTTTAAACTTCATTTCCTAACGGATTAAACAAAGAGCCGCGCGTCATTTCTCTCAAAGCAGTGATCACGAAATCACGAAAGATCCTGATTTCTACGGGGTTTTAAACCTTAATAAATACAACGATCAAGCAATTACACAAGATTTAATCACAAGAAAGTATTAAAAGGCTTCATTTACACATATTCATCAGTGTTTTTGGTGTGGTTGTATGTGAACTGAGCCGAGCCGGACGATTACGTCACTGTTTTCTGCAGCGCTGATAGACATAAATGAACTAGACTAATAACTATTGATCTTTGCAATGGAATCAATCAATAATATATACAATAAGCTGGACAATGACACCATTTTCTTTGGGAGCTGCTGTTCAGCCGAAATTATTGCCAATTATTCATGTAAAACTGCTTTGCCACAATTTGCTTTGTAAAAAGCATTATATGAATAAAGGTGACTTGACTTGACAATTCACAAACCCGAAGCTCTCGATTAAAAGGCCAATGCCTCTTAAAGCGGCAATAACTTAGATCATGGGTCTTCAACCGGGGGTCTGCGGCGGTATTGCAGGGGGTCCGTCAATTAATGTTTGATCACAAATAATTAAAAAAAAAAATAAAACGTGTAAAAACATCACAAAGTCAAATTTAAATAAAATATATTTTATTTTACAAATAGTATTACATTAACAGCTTTAATAAAACCCTTCCGTCCACGTGCAGTCACGTGATCTCATGATACTGTCAACGCAGACTATAATTTGAAAATGCTACTGGCTAATAATTTATATATAATTTAACTCGCCAGAATGGATCGCCTGATAGTAAAATTAAAATGTGAAGTTCTGTTTAAACACACCAACCCGACGTCCAAGAACTAGCGGCGACGGAAGCCGACGGTGTTGTCGCTCATGTCGGCGGAAAAATATGAGCTTGAGCACCGAAAGAATTTAAGCCGACTGTCAACTAGCGCCTGCATATAAATGAGATGACTGTCTATTTAAGCAGATATATTTGTCTTTATTCGTCATTCAAAAGGGGAAAGCGAAACCAAGACGGCAAGTATACAAACCATATACAAAGCAGCGCTTGCTGACCGTTTTGAATATCAGTCATGCTGATCACGTGCTTTATTCCACTCCTCTCATGTTATGATGAAAATATTCGTGCGTTCGAGTGCTCGGGTAAGAGGACGTGAAATTAGAACAAGCTTCCGTCGGTGCCGTCATGACTTATTCGCTTGCTTTCATAACTTTTGCTATATATTCTCGTGAACTGACTCGTTTACTATGCTGAACAGCCAATCAGAGTTCTCTCTCTCACCGACGCCCCGACGCCGATTCAACATGTCGAATCGGCCGAAAAATGAGAAGGGTCTGGCTGCAGACCGTGGGCGAGTGGAGCTCCACTCTCAAACAGGAAATACGTCACCTCCACTTGAATTAATAAAGAAGGGCCATGATGGTGTCGCTATGAGCTCTTTTAATTTTTACCATAGACAAATTTTACCTAAATATTAAAGTCCGAATCGCGAGCTATAAAGTCCGAATCGCGAGCCATAAAGTCCGAATCGCGAGCCATAAAGTCCGAATCGCGAGCTATAAAGTCCGAATCGTGAGCCATAAAGTCCGAATCGCGAGCCATAAAGTCCGAATCGCGAGCTATAAAAGTCCGAATCGCGAGCTATAAAGTCCGAATCGCGAGCCATAATGTCCGAATCGCGAGCTATAAAGTCCGAATCGCGAGCCATAAAGTCCGAATCGCGAGCCATAAAGTCCGAATTGCGAGATATAAAGTCCGAATCGCGAGATATAAAGTCCGAATCGCGAGCCATAAAATCCGAATCGCGAACTATAAAGTCCGAATCGCGAGCTATAAAGTCCGAATCGCGAGCCATAATGTCCGAATCGCGAGCTATAAAGTCCGAATCGCGAGATATAAAGTCCGAATCGCGAGCCATAAAGTCCGAATCGCGAGCCATAAAGTCAGAATCGCGAGCTATAAAGTCCGAATCGCGAAATATAAAGTCCGAATCGCGAGCTATAAAGTCCAAATCGCGAGCCATAATGTCCGAATCGCGAGCCATAAAGTCCGAATCGCGAGCCATAATGTCCGAATCGCGAGCCATAAAGTCCGAATCGCGAGCCATAATGTCCGAATCGCGAGCTATAAAGTCCGAATCGCGAGCCATAAAGTCCGAATCGCGAGCCATAAAGTCCGAATCGCGAGATATAAAGTCCGAATCGCGAGCTATAAAGTCCAAATCGCGAGCTATAAAGTCCGAATCGCGAGCCATAAAGTCAGAATCGCGAGCCATAAAGTCCGAGTCGCGAGCCATAATGTCCGAATCGCGAGCTATAAAGTCCGAATCGCGAGCCATAATGTCCGAATCGCGAGCCATAAAGTCCGAATCGCGAGATATAAAGTCCGAATCGCGAGCCATAAAGTCCGAATCGCGAGCTATAAAGTCCGAATCGCGAGCCATAAAGTCCGAATCGCGAGCTATAAAAGTCCGAATCGCGAGCTATAAAGTCCGAATCGCGAGCCATAAAGTCCGAATCGCGAGCCATAAAGTCCGAATCGCGAGCTACAAAGTCCGAATCGCGAGCCATAATGTCCGAATCGCGAGCTATAAAGTCCGAATCGCGAGCCATAATGTCCGAATCGCGAGCTATAAAGTCCGAATCGCGAGCCATAAAGTCCGAATCGCGAGATATAAAGTCCGAATCGCGAGCTATAAAGTCCGAATCGCGAGCCATAATGTCCGAATCGCGAGCCATAAAGTCCGAATCGCGAGCCATAAAGTCCGAATCGCGAGCCATAAAGTCCGAATCGCGAGCCGTAATGTCCGAATCGCGAGCTATAAAGTCCGAATCGCGAGCCATAAAGTCCGAATCGCGAGCCGTAATGTCCGAATCGCGAGCCATAAAGTCCGAATCGCGAGCTATAAAGTCCGAATCGCGAGCCATAAAGTCCGAATCGCGAGCTATAAAAGTCCGAATCGCGAGCTATAAAGTCCGAATCGCGAGCTATAAAGTCCGAATCGCGAGCTATAAAGTCCAAATCAAGAGCTATAATGTCCGAATCGCGAGCCATAAAGTCCGAATCGCGAGCCATAAAGTCCGAATCGCGAGCCATAATGTCCGAATCGCGAGCCATAAAGTCCGAATCGCGAGCCATAATGTCCGAATCGCGAGCCATAAAGTCCGAATCGCGAGCTATAAAGTCCGAATCGCGAGCCATAAAGTCCGAATCGCGAGCTATAAAGTCCGAATCGCGAGATATAAAGTCCGAATCGCGAGCTATAAAGTCCGAATCGCGAGCTATAAAGTCCGAATCGCGAGCCATAAAGTCCGAATAGCGAGCTATAAAGTCCGAATCGCGAGATATAAAGTCCGAATCGCGAGCCATAAAGTCCGAATCGCGAGCCATAAAGTCCGAATCGCGAGCTGTTTGACATATTTTGTGTGGGGGGGTCCCTTCTCCGTGTCTCGCTCATCTAAGGGGTCCTTGCCCTGAAAAACGTTGAAGACCCCTGACTTAGATGCTTTAATCTTCTGAATGCATCGTGAGTGTGTATGCACTTTCCCCCTGGTTGCACTTCAAGGCTTTCCCAAGCCAACATCAAAGTTTGTTCTACGAACTTTAGGTTCTAGTTCCACGTTACTATACTTTTGACCTTATGCTCTACAATATCTGTTTCCCACAGCTGATTCTTCAACTCTTGCCTTTCTTGTATATACATATATATTTCATATTTCCAGATAAACAGATGTAGAGATTCACAAATAAATAGAATGAGATCCACAAATATATGTAGCAACTGTTCAATTTTAATATTCACTTATTTTCCTCTGTTTGTGATTACAGAAAGTATTGTAGGGGATTTTTTACAGTTAAAGACCAGATATGATAAATGAAGACCCGGAGTCAGAGTTTAAAAATATAAATCAATGAAAATTTCATTGAATAGTTTGCAGTTTCATCAGCAGAAGCAGCTTCAAGTCTCACAAGGAGTTCGTAGGCCGCTCTCTGTCTTACATTCATATTTCCAGAACAATTACACTCTAACAGAGTCCACTAACTGCATCATTACTAAGATTCTGATCGGTTAAGAAAACTAGACAAAACTGGTGATTTTCCCCACATGGACAGATAGTCAGAAGCGTATCTCCTTCCATCATGACACCTCCATCAATGTCCCTCTAGATCAGGACAAGGCGTCTGCAGGTGTCCGAGTGCCGGTTGTCCACCAGTACCCATAATGCACCTGAACAGAACATTGAGCGCACATACAAAGACACACGATTCACAGCTTCTTCTAGGCTGAAGTTGATCTGAGCTCTGCTCTGAACAGGAAACTTTCCCAAAACATACTGATAAGTTGTACTTTTCTCTCAGTCAGAGGTACAGACAATATACGTCATTATTTTCTAGTATTTTAAAATGAAAAGGAAAATAATTGTTTTAATACATGAAGTTATTCAAATAATTAATATTTAGAAAGATAAATGTTGATGTGAGGAGCAGGGCGGGCAAGAGCCGTGAGGGAACGGCGCGAGAGATAATGAGCGTCAGCTGCGCGCTACACCGGTCTCGTGTCTCTCTCGGAGGAGCTCCAGGAGCATAAAAGAGGAGCGACGACAGTGAAGGACGAGAGAGGACCAGGCCTGGACTTTATGTTGTGTTTTATTGTGTTTGTGTGGGCGGCAGTCGCCGTGAGGAACTGCCGCCCTTTTACTTTCGTTTTGTTGTTCGTTTATTAAAGTATGTTTAACATTCGCCGGTTCCCACCGCCTCCTTCCCGTTCTTATGAATTGTGTTACAGTTGATTAATAACTTCATGATTAATCACTCAAAATATATATATTGAATATATATATTTCCAGAATCCACCCCTTTAGTATAATCAGAAAAGGACAAATATTCATGCATATTAAGAAAAATGAACGAATGATAACAAATTGGAGCATTTATTATACAAATCAGCACATTCGTGCAAATAATTGTGGTGATTATGCCATCTATATGATGCTTGAATTAAACTGTAAAATCAATACAGATTTTCTCTTCTTTTTCAGGTGGATAATCATAACTTCTGTAACTTATCAATTTTAGAAAACGTAAACGTGTTATTTTCAGTACAAATTTAATTGTGTTAATAAAGACAATCAGAGTAATGTACATTTCAATAATGCCCGGCACAACTCCATTCGTCAGATGACACGTCTTTAAATGAATTCCTCCATTTAGGAATTTTTCTGAGGAACTTTAATTGTAACCTGTGGAGGAAAAAAAAAAAAAAAAAATGGAGCTGTAACATACAGATTGTTGCACAAATCTCCACCTAAAACTAAAAAATACAAAACAAAAAATTGCTAGACATCTTGCAATCACTTTCGGCAAATGGAGATTATATAGTACAGATAAAAGTATGGCATTTACAGTTTACAATAATGAGTTAATTTTGCACAGTGTTTCAGAAGAGAAAACCTTACCGTTTTGACCTCGGTGTAGTTGTCCAGTCCGTACTGTCCTAACTCTCGACCAATTCCTGAGGCCTTGTAGCCTCCGAAGGGAGCCTGAACTCCGAACACGTTATAACAATTAATCCTGAGCAGATGGAATGACAAGAACAGGCACATGTGAACACGTTTCACTGCAGCAGGAGGTCTCAAATTCCAAAGTCCAAGAGTTTCTTTAAAATAATAAAGCAGCTCTCATGCTTACCACACAGTACCAGCACGCAGGCCGTTGGAGATGTAATGGGCCTTGTCAATGTTTTGTGTGAAAACAGCAGCTGCAAGACCATATTTGCTGTCGTTGGCTCTCTCGATCACTTCTTCTAAAGATTTAAACTTCAGAATTTGCATTACAGGTCCAAAGATCTAACAGCAAAGAAAGGAAAGAGCATGTATTATCATTTTACTGGATGCAAATCTTATAGTAAAATGGAACAGTTACAATTCACAGATCAAATCAATATGGAAATATACCCATTTTACATGAAAACGCATCCACTCACCCATGTGTGTGCAGACTAGAACGCCATAAATTGATGTGAAATGGTGTTTTATGTTAATTCAAAAAAAATCTTTTGGGAAGTTGTATTTGTTCATATTATTTAATGGACCAGAAGGGTTAGAATGAACTAACAATGCTATATTTTGTGTGTGTGTGTATTAATAATAATATACAATAATATATATATTTCTTAATCTCAAGCAGTCTAGTCATCTAATGTATTCAGTTAATAATAATTATTTCAATCATGACAACTCAAGAATAGTTTTAGCATGATGAGATTTGCAGATGGCACGCAAGTAAATATCAGACTGCGCCCTCTAGAGTTTCATGACTGAACTAGACATTTATGTTAATATTTATTTATTGTTACTTATCAATTATTTAGTTGGGACTGATTATTGATGCAGGAAATATTAAACAAGCACATCTGAAAAGCAAGATGAATGGAATCCCACAAGAACTCGACTGTAGGCTCAGTGAGAGCTGAAAATCCTGATCTTGAATTGCAAGGGAAGTAATGTGTTCGTAATGTGTTGAAAGGTGAAGCACACACACACACCTCCTCCCGAGCGATGGTCATGTCATCCTTCACATCCCCAAAGACAGTGGGCTGGATGAAGTACCCGCGGTCCGCCGCCGCCCCGCCGCCGCACATGAGCTTTGCGCCCTCACGCTTCCCACTGCTGATGAAGCCAAGAATCTTCTGGAACTGTTGCTCATCGACCTTTGGCAAAGAGGACAAATACTAACGGATGCAATACCAGAGATCCATGTCGACGGAGGGATACATAAACATGCTACACTTTGGTTTTTTAACGACGCTGTCACAACAAAGCAACCCACAATACAGTAAAATATCCATCTTTAAAACTTTATAAATTCAAATAACTAGCCTCGGGTAGACAACTGTACGCATAGCATGACTGTCAGCTAGAAAAATCTCCAGAAAGGAACATTTTGGTAAACGTATACACCATATTACATATTCACTATAATGTTTAATATTCTTCATTATTTATTTCAAGTTTTTATCAATAAATAATCATTATCGATTCGGATTGAATTGGGAACTAATTGTAAGTTTGTGAATCTACATCGAATCGAACTGCGAAGTGTGTGTGAATGGCCAGCCCAACCCGACGTCTGACGGGTGCGTGAGCTTCACCAGCACACCATCCCTGAACATTCACACAACTACAGTTACAATTCCTTTGCTCTACAGCTTAGCGAAGTTCATGAGAAGTCCATTTATGAACAGCTGTTTATAAAGAAATAAATCCTCCTGACAGTAATTTCAATCCATGATTTATTTGTAATAAAATAGGATTTTCCTCCGTGTTGAGAAAAAGCACTGAACACAAAGGACAACCAAAAAAAAAAAAAAAAGTAAGAATTAGGGACGCACGATCCGAAAATTTTTAACTGATACGATTACTGACAGTTAAGTCACTCATTGCTGATACCGATAACCAATAAATACATATTTTTATACTATAATTTCCATATAATCTTCATTTGTGCACCCAGGAGAACAGAAACTCGAAGATGCACTGATGAAACTGATATTTTAGTAGCCCTGACATAACTAGAACAGCAAACATCAGTCCTGATCCTTCAAATGTTTTTATTTTTTGGCACCACGATACTTCGTAACAGAAAGGGTTTAACAGAACTAGGTCTAGTCAACAAAAAAAAAAAAAACAACAACAAAAGTGCATCCTCAACAAAGGAGCATAGGGCATAGTTGAGATTTCTCTGAAATGATATAGTTCTCTTCTCTGCCTGTACTGAACGAGAACACTGACGCTCCGTGTTTTAGGGTTCGTGCTGTAACTGTTCCTCGGCGGCTGCATTTTCTCTCAAGGGGCCGTTCACATATCGCGCCTGTCGTGTCCTTCTTTCCAAATCACATGCTGTCTGTTGTTGCTATGCGACCATGAACAGATCCCACGGGAGCGCAAGCGCTTTGGAAAGGAGGAGAAAACGGCGCGCCGCCCTTTGCTAATACAGCCTCGGAGCGATGACGACCTTTCACGTGAAGTATAAGATCTGTTGTGTTCAAACTTGATGCCCTTTTTCCTCTCTGAATCTTTGCTAAACATGCTTTGCAAATATCATTGTTCTCCACCGAGAAAAACTTCCAGACCGGCGACGTGTTCACCGATAATGACGTGATGAGACAATTACAGTCAATTTCAATCGGAAAGTGGATGAATCCCGGATAAATGAGACTGATTGATTTACCAGATCTAGTTATCGGATTTCAATTATTTATCAGAGCAATAAAAATGACGTCATTTTCACTCATATCGACCGACAATTTATCGGCCCAATAAATATTGTACATCCCTAGTAAGATTATAAGATGTCCATGGGATGTCCTTATACTCACACTCACACAGACACTTATATGTTTGCGGCAGAGCAGTACCTGTGGGCCGTGCTCCGTCTTCAGGTCAAAAGGGTCTCCCACAACCCTCTTCTTCGCCCTCTCTACACTTCGCTCAACAAACTCATCGTAGACGCTCTCCTGGACGTACGTGCGAGAGCCGGCACAGCAGCACTGACCCTGGTTGAAGAAGAGGGCGAAGTGGGACTGCTCCACTGCCTCCTCCACTGCAAATGCAAATATACTTGAATTAGAAAGATTAAAAGATTTACAATTAAAAGGATCTAGATCACAAAAACAAGGTATTTTGAAAAATTCATTGACAGTCACTGGTCTCCAGTGTTGGTCCAAATTGGCTTCCATTTTATGGGCAAAAACAATTGAAATGGTCACGCTTTACAATCAGCTTCATTTGTTAACATTAGTTTGACATGTATTAACTAACATGAACTAACCATGAGCAACACATTTGTTTTAGTTAGTTTGTAGTTTCTTCATGTTCGCTCACAGTGCATTAATTGATGTTAACAAATACAACTCTTCATTTTAATAACGTATTAGTAATTGTTGCATCATGAGAGTTGGGTCATCAGAGACAGGGTGGAAATGGTCATGACTGAACTAACGTTATAGCTGGACCTAAAGGAAAATTATAAAATAACAGTAATAAAATGTATTATCATGAATCTTTTTATAAGTAAAGAAATAAAAAAAATAGAAATAATGAAGAAATAAAGTAAAGAAATAAAAACCATACACATGCGACACATGGATGTAAAGTGCAGAGAGTTGGCACATTAATCCACCTGGAGACTATGAGCAGGTTTCAGCCGCAGGGGTCAGGGGTCAACTCAGCCCAAACGGGTCAACTCACCATTAGCGTCTGATAAAATGATGTTTGGACTCTTTCCGCCCAGCTCCAGTGTGACCTTCTTCAGATTACTGGTACTCGAGGCTCGCTGGATGAGGTGACCTACCTGTACAACCACAATAAGACACTCCAGTCGACAGACAAAACTCATTTCAATTGCAAATATAACACTGAAGTCTGGGGTTAAACCAAAATTTCACAAACTCAATTACCACAGAAACGTTCAGGAGCAGCTAATATGCCAACACTTGTTTATTAAAGTGAAGTATAACATCAATGTTATTGTTTGATTAATATTCAGATCAAATACAATTGTTGGTTTAGGCAGCACAGAATAATGTTATCGAAACAAATCATATTAATTCCACTAACTGACATTTTTTATTTATTAAGGCATAACTGCATTTACATTAAAGGGTTAATTTCACCCAAAAGTTCTCTCATTTTTTCCCCCCCATTTTTCATCATTTAGCAGACGCTTTTATCCAAAGCCACTTACAAGGGGAGCAATCAGGGGTCAGGTGTCTCGCTCAAGGACACTTTAGTCATGGTGTTGAAGGTGGAGAGAGTGCTGTTCATTCACAATCCCCACCTTCAGTTCCTGCCGGCGTGGGAATCGAACCAACAACCTTCAGATTACAAGCCCGGCTCCCTCACCACTAGGCCACGACTACCCACTCACTTACTCACCCGCATGTCTCTCCAAACATTCATTTTTGTAGTCTTGGACTTTAGGTAATCAAAACGTAAAGCTTTTAGTGTTTGGAACAACGTGACATTGAGAAAATAGAAAAGTTTGTTTTTGGGTGAACAAACCCTTTCATACCTCGCCAAGATGGCCATTCGGACCAAAAAGTGCATACATTATGGTTCAAATGTCTCGACAGTAGAAGCTTCACAAGAACATTTCCTCCTTATTCATTTTGCTTTAGTGTGATTTCAAATGTCCAAAACAAGTTTCAAATATTGTCATTAGATTTACGTATGAACAAAGAAATCCTACAACCTATTGTGTGGCCCACACTGAGAGAAACAGCCTTTCTATCATGTTATGTCAGGGTGTACAGTACTGTTCATATCCAAGAAATCCCCATGATTGAAGAAAAACCTCTTACTTCAGTGGAGCCGGTGAACGCTACTTTGTCCACATCCATGTGCGATGCAATGGCTGCTCCCGCTGTGGGACCCATTCCTGGGATAATGTTGACAACACCAGCTGGAAAACCCACCTACAACAAACCATGGAGACGAGGTGTGTAAGCAAACTAACAATGATGTGAACGCGCTCTTGACGGAGGATTCAGCTGTGCGCTCAAAGTATCTACTTGCTACTCGCTTTCACAGTTTATAATCACACTCTTGCAAAGTACTTTTGGAGAAAATGCATTTCAATAAAGACAAAGAGTTGCCTGAAAAATGATGATGGTGAGACTGAACTCATGTGACCATGTTTATAGTTCATTTATTTGTGTTTAGGATTTTACCAAATGCCAAAGGAAAAATTCGAAGGGGTTTTTGTCGAGGGAACTCCGGTGATGTGAACTTACATGTCAAAATATGTCATCCCCGCTGCACCCTTTGCATAACACAAAAAAAAAAAAAAAAAAAATAAAAGTAAAAGAATATTATAAACGAAAATATGGCCGTCACCTCCTTGATCAGGTTGGCAACGTAGAGGGCAGTGAGCGGCGTCTGCTCCGCCACCTTCATCACCACCGTGTTTCCTGTGGCCAGCGCAGGGCCGAGCTTCCACGCCTGCATCAATAGAGGGAAGTTCCACTGGAGGACAGTGTGAGGAGGCACACAATCCAGAGGAGACGAGACGCGAAAGACAGAGAAATACACCATGTTACTTGGCAAATTCACACGGCATTCTGAAATTCCGAAAGCATGTACTTACAGGGATAATTTGGCCACACACTCCAACGGGCTCATGCCTTGTGTAGCAAAAGTAATCACCATCAATGGGAATGGTCTTCCCCTCCCATTTGTCTGCCCAGCCAGCATAATATCTAAAAACAGAAAAAGAGTTCTGAGCTTCTGAATGAATTCATCCTCTTTACCAGATCTAAATCTTCACTACTCACTATAGACAACCTTTGGAACTACTGACATCAGATCAGATGATAAAGCTCGATAGCGTAACATATATGCCATTTCTGAAGGGAATGCATCAATAAACACTTTTTTTGTTTTGTTTTGAAAAGAATGAAAACCATTTAAGAGATTCATGATGCAATACAAGAAAGTTGTCAATTTTATATGGTTTCAAATACATGAATCTTAAATTTAGGGCTAAATATTTGAGTGAGTGTTGCAGACCCGTTCAGATGTGATCAGTAACTTGCGATTGTACGAGACTCAATTTCTAACTTTAGAATAAAATTCATTGTGATGCTAATGTAATGCAGTTATTGAGGAAATGTCACATACCAATTTCAGTTTCAACTAAAAAAATAAATCACCATGAGGACAAAAATTTCACCTGAAGCATTTGACCACCATGGGCACATCCACGCTGTAGGAGATCGCATATGGTTTTCCATTGTCAAGAGTCTCTAGCTCCTATCGAAACAAAATACAAATAAAACTAACACAAGGTGGTATTATTGTGGATCAAGAGTCAATCTGTACATGTGTGTAACTGACATGTTTCAAAATGCATTTGACAATGAAGTAATGTTTTAACATGAGGTGGACAGGACCCATGAACTAACAGTGTAGGAATTATAGCAAGGAACCAAACGTCATTTTGGGTCACACTTTATTTTACGGTGTCATGGTTACACACGTTACATGTACTATAGTTATTACTATAGTAACTTCATATAATGTGCAACAAAGACACCGTAAAATTGTTATTATCTCTAACTAAAAGTTTAAAAAAATAAATAAAAATCACACACCAATTTGTAACTTAGTACAAAGTGTTTAGACTCATTCATTTTAGTCTGCAATTGAATGATTAATCTTGTTTGCTTGCTCATTTATAATATTTTTTTTAATGGTCCATAATTGTTTTCTTGTTCAAATATATTTGGGGGATGTTGTACCTTTTCTTAAAGTGCCCCCATCCCTCATTATTGTTTTACAGGTCTCCTACAACAGGTTTAAATGCATCCAGCGTCAAAAAACACTTTTTGACTTTTTTTTCATTTTCTAATAATATACACTGCAGCTCACTGGAAAACACACAGACCGATCACTGGAAAACAGGGAAGTCTTAAGCATGCAGTGCACCCGATTCCTAGTCTCTGATTGGCCAGAAGCATAGTAAAAGTAAACTTTCATGCTTACAATAAATCAGCTCAAAGTCCTTCAGAGAGCATACAGGACGAAGGTTGTCGGAGTGACTCACAGCTAAATAGGCAGCGTCTCTCTCTATGCAGTCTGCTAATCGGCTCAACAGCAGCCCACGATGTGACGCGTCCATCCGGCGCCAGGGAGACCCGAGCTTAAAGGCATCTTTGGCCACCTTGACAGCTTTGTCCACGTCCGCCTGTATGCAAAACAACAAACATGGGAGAGAAACACAGATTAGAATTCTCATGCAAGAAAACATAAGGACGGCCATATGAGAACGATTCAGGACAAGAAATGCATCGTTGATTTTACTTGCCCAGTCAGCAATATGTGAAACACACGCGCAGGGTGTCCGTACATGACCGAGTTCATCTCAGTGCACGAGTCTTTATTAAGTTACGCTTATTACATTATGTTTGTGAGGAAATGTTAGTTCAGTTTAAGCAAGCTATCAGATTTGTGTTAAATAAATAGGCAAAGCTATTTTTAATACCAAACAGAGGTAGGAAAGTCAAGCAGACGCTTTTTTAATCAGTGAGAGCGGGGAGGATGTTGGTTCGAGTCCAGTCTGTAGACACACAAGTACTGTGGGTTTGTGATAGAATTTGTTTGGGTTACATTTGTAGTAAATTATACCAGCGCTGCTTAAAGGCAGACAAAGGACAGATGCTGATTTCTGTAACACATGCATTCTACTCTGTTTAACTTACACTAAAACAGACTCAATATATTGCTGAAAGTGTGTCCTTTTCTTCTAATATCTGAACTGGCAGCATCCTGTTGTACGTACAAGAATTTGCATTCATTGCCGTTGTTGAACCCCAGTCACACAACTCGAACTCTTCCAGTGAATCATGTACATTTAGGTCTATTCGTAACACAAAGCTATCATGATGCTTCAAAAGACTTGGTCTTGTGCATTGAATTGCAAAGAAAGAAAACAGATCTTGATGTTCAGCCGTTTTAACCAGACAAAACCTGACCCAACGAAAAGTTTCCAAATCTCTGGGAGTTTACCGGCTAAGAGCAGCTGGTTCAAGACATTCAAACATCTACCTTCTCCCCCTCTGCCACATGGCAGATAACTTCACCAGTAGCAGGATTGATGGTCGGAAAGGTTTTCTTGCTTTCTGCGTCATGCCACTCGTTGTTAATGAAAATCTGCAGAGAGAGAAAAAAAAAGAGGCACTTTGACATACTGTGGCATTTAAAAATGTTGAAGTCAAAGTCAACTTTTACTGTTATTTTTTCACATTGTCGATCAATAAACAAAAACATAAGAGCAAATATTCATATGGCACTGACAGTAAATTATGACAGCTAAAACTAGAGCTGCACGAAATGGAGGAAAAAAGGTGATATGTGATAACTTGTTGGATAATGTGATGTATCAGTAGATAATCCTACGATAAGAGTGTCAAAATGATTTAAATTAGTTGGAAGTGTGTTCCAGCATGACGTCCCTGCGGGCCGCTGCCGGTCTTCCTCTTGGCGGTCGACTTTTGTCCCGTGTGGGATGAACTCTAGTCATCATGTCCGTATCTTTGGGCTCGAGATGGGATTCGTATTGATTCGTTTTAAGCATGATTGTCAAATAAAGCTCAGAGGCCGTATTCACAAAACATCTTAAGGCTAAAAGTAGCTCTAAAACGGCTGATTAAGGAGAAACTTTTAAAAAATAATAAGCGTATCAGTCCTAAATTTAGGACTCCTTTGCTCTAAGAATTTCAGCACTAGCTAAAGTAGTGAAGAGGACTCGAAAATCACAAACAATCCTGATGGTTGTTGCTGGAGATCCACCGACACAGAACAGCCTTTTCTTCATAAATCCAATCAATATTTTGACTCATAGATTTTCATCTGTATGGCATAACAACGGTTCATTTATGTACAGGCAAAATGTACTGAGTGATGAGAATGAAGCATTCACACTAACAAATGATCATATAGAGTAACACAGTCAAATGAGCGTCTTTGCCGTGCCGTCCGAGGGTTCGAGCTCAGTTCAGTCCAAACCCAGAGTTATTCCCGTGTTCTGTGAACATATCATATTCTTTATTTGAATATGGCAACATGACGCCTTGTTATACAATATTTTTATGATTAAAGGCTTGTTCGACTTCATGCAGCGCAGTAAAGTCACGAGGAGCAAAGTTCACCAGGGTCAGGGTCAGGGTCAGGGTCAGGGGTTAACCCTCCTCTCTGAATATGAACTCATATTAACCTCCTGGAGCCACAGACACATAATCCTGCTCAATATTATTGTATCAGAGTTGGTAAAAAACGGAATGGAGGCGGGGTTTGAAAACATGCCGTTTCTTAACCTGTTACAGGAATGTCCAACAAACAAACATTTAATTCGAAGAATTCGACGACAGAGACACTTGACGATCAAGACAATCTTAGTTGTAGTTATGATCAGACTGCTCGAGACAGATCATGAACTCTGAGACAAACACGAGCATTAAAGTCGCAGCATTTCTACCTTGTTGTACTTCACGTCTGGGTGGATGTTCGGGGCAGGAATGGTTGAAAGCGGACATGCTGAGATACGAAAAACTTGTGGAAAAGTTCTGGAAAACACAGTGCGCAGCATGTTCTCCTCGCTTCGCTTGAACTGAAGATGAACCCTGACTTATCCAGATTCTGCACAGATGTTGCCAGATCTTCGGCAGGAGACGCATGTCCTGAAATCAGCCCTCTGTCACGCGTCTGCGCAACACACTATCACGATTCACAATCTCTCTATATTCCCTTTCTTCTAAGGGAAGATTTATATCTGGACTACGATCAATGGGCGGTGTTTACAACAAACCGCTCGGAATGTCACGCGACAAAAATATCGAAAACTAGAGGACTTGGCAACAAACACATAAAAGTCGTGATTCATCCAAAATCAATTTTAGCGAAAATAAACTAATACTATAATAATATGTATAGATATTTAAAAATAATTAAATAATATAAAAGTATCCTGTGAGCTAGTGTAATCAAATTTACATCTGCTGGCTTTTGTTTGTGAAAGACAAATCACGTGACATTCCGAGGCCGTGAGAGTCACATGATTGCGCTGCAACGAACATGGCGTCGCATTTGTTTTGTGGCAGAGTAAACCTTAATATTTTGAGAGAGGCTGCACGAAAAGACTTGCGCGAATTTTTAGATAAATGTTCGGGAAGCAAGGTAAAGCTTTCGCTTTAATAAACATACAGATTAGTTTCTTACTCTGTCATTATTCAACCCCATGTCAAACTGTGTTGTTGTTTTTATAAGGCCATTGTTTGGGACGAGTATCTCACTGGACCTTTCGGGCTGATCGCTCAGTATTCCCTGCTGAAGGTGAGAGAGCGGGACAGACACTCTTCATGTGGTCATGAGTTCAGAAACATGTGCACTGTCGTTTTTAAAAAGCGTTTTATTCCTTTGCAAGAAGATGATTGTCTTCATTTATGTTTTAAATAGGAGCATGAAGTGGAGAAGATGTTCACTCTCAAAGGAGGTCGAATCCCGTCCGCTGCCGTCAAGAATATCGTGTTTTTCGTTCGACCAAGGCTGGAATTGATGGACATCATTGCAGAAAATGTTGCGAGGTGAGACTAATATCAACATCAAGTTCTTCTGGCATCAAACCGAACACATGCCACAGGACGAGGTACTTCCGGTCTAATCTGAGCTCATACGGGAAGGTCCATCAGTTTCGGTGGCGGTTGGCAAGTGATTTTCACACACAAAAAAATGTCAAAGAGTTTTGATGTCAAAGCAGCAGGTCACAGTTGAGAAGGGAAACGCGTGTCGGATCAGTGTCCGTCACGCTGAGCAAAATGGTTAATTTAAAACTGGTGACAGAAAGTTTCTGCAAAAAACCCTTTTGGGATTTTTAAGAGTCGATGTTACCAGTATTATGAATTTTTCATAAAATGTGCTGCTTTCAGGTGCTCTCGCAATAGCATTCGTGACAGATGATTTGGTCAGTTTGCTGCGGTCGTCGTGATGGTAACGCAGGTGATGGTACATTGTGAGATTTGTGTTGCAGTGAGGATAAATTACAGCCTCGAGATTTCCACATCCTGTTCGTGCCTCGCCGGAGTCTGCTGTGCGAGCAGCGGCTGAAGGAGAAAGGGGTTCTCAACTCCTTCACCAACATCGACGAGTACATTCTGGACCTGATACCTTATGATGGAGACCTCCTGTCCATGGAGTCCGAGAGCTCCTTCAGGGTGAGGGTCATCTGTGTTCATATCCTGAAGGTTTCAGATTCAGGGCTCGTCAGATTTTGGCTAGAAATATTTTTAAGCATATTCAGCTTAAAAGGGATCATATTATGAACAATTCAATTCTCCTTGATTTTTTTTTTCCAGAATTGTGGATATCTTGTGGATTGTGTCTTTTATTTATTTGATGTTAATCAACGTTGGATAAACTGTTTTTCTGATGTTCAGAAACAATATTCAAAAAGATGTTGTTTTTTTTTAAGCTAAGCTGCAGAAATGTCTTATTCAGAAATGTGTGACTTTATAACAGCGAAGGTTTGTCAAACGTTAAAAATGTGTTCTGATCTCAGGAGATCCACTTCAGTCCTCATCCCAGATGTTTTAATGAGTTAACTGATTGATATGACCCTGTTCTGTACGCAATATGAAGCTGACGTGGTTTTCTTTGATGAAGGAGTGTTATTTGGAGAACGACCAGACGAGCCTGTATCACGCCGCCAAGGGCCTCATGACTTTGCAAGCTCTTTACGGGACGATCCCGCAGATCTTCGGCAAAGGAGAGTGTGCCAGAGTGAGTAGATGACCGTTTGCGTCAACTTTGCTCTTTTCTCAAAGATTTGGCGCCATGAATCTCGCAAACTTCATTTCCAGCATCTAGTAGTGATGCATATTTATGGAAGCTTGTTTTCACTGAATAAAAAAGTGTGACATTTTATATTGCAAATCTTTCTTTCTCGTTTGAGATATGAACTCACAATTCTGACTTTTTTCTTGCAATTGTGAGTTTATATCCCACAATTCAGATTTTATTCTCAATTGTGAAATATAAATTGGCATTTCTTTTTTTCCTGAGTTTACATCTTGAAATTCTGACTCTTTCCCTCAGAATCCTGAGATATAAACGCACAGCTGCGAGATCTAGTCGCAATTACTTTTATTCAGAAATAAACTTCCTTGTGATTTGTAGTAGTGTCGTGAACACAATTTTGTTTTCCATTTCACTGGTTTATGCTTTGTGGGATTGTGCTGTGTCTCAGCATGTGGCCAACATGATGTTGCGGATGAAGAGAGAGTTTTCCGGTCATGCTCAAATCCTGCCTGTTTTCGATACTCTTCTGCTGCTGGATCGCAATGTGGACTTGCTCACACCGTTAGCCACTCAACTTACTTACGAGGGTCTGATCGACGAGATCTATGGCATCACCAATGGTAAATGAATTAAAAAATGTGTGCAGACACCAAAGAAAGACTTTGTAAATGGTTTTTCCAACCATCATACCTTGGTTGCTTTGACAGGTTACGTGAAGCTGCCGCCGGAGAAGTTTGCGCTGAAGAAACAGGGAGAAGGAGGGAAAGATCTCCCCACTGAGCCCAAAAAACTGCAGCTGAACTCGGCTGAGGAGCTTTACGCCGAAATACGAGACAAGAACTTCAACGCCGTCGGTGCGGCTCTCAGCAAGAAAGCCAAGATCATTTCCGCTGCCTTTGAGGTTTGTGAACTCAAGAGCTGCTGATTTAAAGTGAAGACACGGTTGGGCAAAAGTCTGGAATAATTATGTTTTGTAAAGTTTTAGAAAGAAGTCTCTTCGGTTCAGCAAGGCTGCGTTTGTTTGATGAAAAGTACAGCAATACCGTGACATGCTCAAGAAACATTTGTGATTATTATCAATGTTGAAAACAGTCGAGCTGCTTCAGATTTCGGTGAAAACCGTCATAAAGTACCACTTAAAAATTTGGAGTAAGTACGAT
This sequence comes from Opsariichthys bidens, assembly GCA_037194245.1. NCBI lineage: Eukaryota > Metazoa > Chordata > Actinopteri > Cypriniformes > Xenocyprididae > Opsariichthys > Opsariichthys bidens. The sequence continues at coordinate 10,789,475 of CM074310.1, read as the reverse complement.
CTTTTTTTAAAAAACAGAAATAATTTTATTCCACAAGGAATGATGAAATGGATTCAGGTGACCGTAAAGGCATTCATAATGTTATAAAGATTTCTATTTCAAATCAGTTCTGTTCTTTTGAACTTTCTATTCATCAAAGAATCCTGAAAATATAACCGTTTTCAACACTGATAATAATCAAAAATGTTTCTTGAGCAGCTTTGATCACAGGAATAAATTACACTTTAACATATACTCAACAGACGACAGCTAGTTTAAATATTTAATATTTCACAATTTTACTGTCTGCCTTGGTGAGCAGAAGAGGCTTGTTGTCCTTCACAAGCCGGTTTTGTGTCTGACAGGAACGACACAATGCGAAAACGGTTGGGGAGATCAAGCAGTTCGTCTCTCAGTTGCCGCACATGCAGGCGGCGCGCAGCTCTCTGGCCAATCACACCTCCATCGCTGAACTCGTCAAGGACATCACGAGTAAGTCTGAGAACAATCGTTCAGACGTTCAGGAACGAAGGAAATATTTTAAGGTCCGTTAACTTGACGACAACTGCCACTCATTTCACAAGAAATCAGGCCGTAAGATTGAACAAATCTCCGTTCTGATGAACACCTCATCGGTTTTCATCGGTGGCCTGTTGAATTTGAGATGATCTGTTATAGGAATACTTACTCTTCACTGGAATGATACCTGTAATCCATTTTCACACGTCTGATTCATCAAATTCATTTGCAGATCTTACATTTTTTTTTAGCTTAACAATAAAAAGTAAACCTGTTAAGTCAAGTGGAATGTCTAACACTACAAATTAACTTGACTTTTAATCACTACTTGTGATTATATTAAATGCCGATACGAAATAATATGGTGAGTTGCACGTTTTGGATGTTCATGGTGTTGTTAGGCTTGACGCTTACGGCTTTACAATGAATGTTTGACTGTGAACGTGAGTTGAGATGTAAATGATATTCTTATGGGCTGGCATGAGTTCACATTCGTTTTGCTTTTTACTTCTTACCAGTTCAGATTTCATCTCAAAGTGATTGTGAGAATTGTGTCCTGTGTTTCAGCGTCTGAAGCCTTCTTTGACAATCTGACCGTTGAGCAAGAGTTCATGACTGGAGTCGACACAGACAAGGTCTTTTCCCTACTGTCGAGTCACCTTTCTTCTATAATGCTTTACACAATCCAGTCTGTTTCAAAGCAGCGTCACAGTGAAACAGGAAAACGATTCAGTGATGCGAAAGAAGAGAGACTCTAGTAAACCGTCATCATTATTGTATCTTAATGTCACTGCGAGAGGAGGGAAATAATAATAATGTGCATCAATCATTTATAATACTGCAATATTCCAGTCAGTTTTGATTTCATGGTGACTTGATATCATTTTTTCCAAAGCATTAACAGTATAAATAAGAATTGTTCGAACAGAAAAGAATGAAGTTGAAAAGTCAACTTACGGCTTCCTGAATATTTTGAACTTGGAAATAGGAGAAAAGAAATAATTAACATTGTACTTCTTTAATTCTCTGTGGACAGAATAGCTGTTAATGTCAGACTGAATGTGTGTGATCATGTGATTCACTGTCAGGTCAGCACGTACATCGAGGACTGCGTGGCTCAGAAAGACCCTCTGATCAAGATCCTGCGGCTGGTGTGCATGCAGTCGGTCTGCAACAACGGCCTCAAACAGAAAGTGCTCGACTACTATAAGAGGGAGATCCTTCAGGTAGGACAGAGAGAATTTCTGTTTGCTTATAGATTCATTTTGTGAATGCATATCGGTCAACTGATCACATGTGCCTTGATAACCAATCACACTGAGGCCCTGATACGCCCACGGCGGAGTAAAATGAAGCTCGAAATGTGACCCGCGACGTACTGTCATTTGTTCAAAATGACGTCACACCAGTTCGATTTTGCTTGCAGTATATCAGGCTCTTTAGTGCCTTTAGACAACAACTTAACATGTTAAAAAACATCTGCCATATTTGTGTTTTGTTGGTTTAGACGTATGGATACGAGCACATTCTGACCCTCAAGAACTTGGAAAAGGTTGGGTTACTCAAACCTCAAAGCACCATGAGAAACAACTATCCCACAATCAGGAAAACACTCAAACTGTGGATGGAGGATGCCAACGAACAGGTTTGTCCTGTTACTCGTTGTTAATCAGGTTCAGTTTTTGTTTAACGGAAGGGTTATTACTGCATATGTGTAGGCATGTCTCAGTATTTTAATGTTTCCCTGATGTGATGAGACGCGTACAAATCAGTTTCTTTTGAGAAAGCGTATTGTTTTTGCCCTTTAAATTCCTAGCCGATGTGTTTCTCATGGTTTTGCGAGTGACTAATGCGAGTTGACTTTCCCCCAGAACCCCAACGACATCTCGTACGTGTACAGCGGCTACGCTCCGCTCAGCGTGCGCCTGACGCAGGTGCTGGCGCGGCCCGGCTGGAGGAGCATCGAGGAGGTGCTGAAGATGCTGCCTGGCCCACACTTCGAGGAGAGACAGCAGGTTCCCACAGGCCTTCACAAGAAGCGTAAGTCATGAGCTTGACATGATTTACGTTGTGACGATAACCCCGTCAATGTCTCCTCCAACGGACCTGTGTTTCCTCATGTTCATGACCGGAAAAGCGGAAGCGGCGCCGGCGACTGCCATAATAAAAGTCGCGCTGCTCTCGGGGCGTGTGCCGTTCGTCTCTCATTATCACTCGCTCCAGCGTCCCGTTCAGCTCCACAACACTCGCTCCTGCTCCGCTTCACTGCACAATAACGTTTATCATCACATCCATGAACATGACTTCTGCCCGAGTCCCAGGAATCCTCGCTCAAACTTGGCGTCATCAAGCTACGCCGTTTATTTTGAATAGTGCACCTTTTAAGATTTTATAAACATTTATCTCTAAAGCTGCTTTGAAACGGTGATGTGCATTGTGAAATACATTTGGGGAAATAAAGTTTTTATGCATATGGTTGTAATGTTTCTGTGGGTAATTGTTGATTCTCGTTCATTTGTAGGTCAGCCAGGAGAAAACAGAACCACCCTGGTCTTCTTCATTGGCGGTGTGACTTACGCCGAAATCGCCGCTCTGCGCTTCTTGTCTAATATGGAAGATAGCGGGACTGAGTACATTATTGCAACCACCAAACTGATCAATGGAACCAGCTGGATAAAGTCTCTCATGGACCATCCTGAGGAAAAACTTCCTTGAACTTCTTCGCCTCGCTCCATGATTTTTCATGATTGAACTTTCTGTTGCCTGCTATGATACCAATTTATTCATGCAAAAACATTTGTGTCAACAGGTACAGTAAGTGTACAAATGTACTTGTGTGGTTTATAACTTCATTTGTTTTTCCCAGAAGCCACCAGAACGATGTTGGCTTTAGCACTTGTTGTTCATAGAAATAACTCAATTTAATTAAAGTAAACTAACCTGCATATTAAAGCACATACAGCAAGTCGTTTGATGTCAAAGGATCGTGCACGTCACCTCATACTTCAAGACTGTGCCTGAAACACCAGATACTGAATGTCACAGATCCAATTTAATCCTCATTACCTGAACGAGTTGCTAATGTGTAAACCGAGGGAGTCGTTTAAAATAAATACAGCATGTGAGGAAGGACACATGAAAATCATTTAAAGCAGATAATTTAATATTGAATTCAGGATCTTTCAGCTAACGGTGCATTTGAAATGGACACACTTGAGCAATGATGAAGAGCGACCATCATCACAGGTAGAGTTTGATGAGCTCGTCGCTCACCGCAGAGGGCGTCAGCACGCCGAGGTCCGTGAAGAGCAGCGTGATGAGCGACGGAGGCGTGTAGTCGATCATCGAGTGCTCCTGGTTGAGATCTTCTGCTGTTTTCAGGACATCTGCTTTATACTGAAAGACAAAGACATTATATGTGTTTAAACTAGCTTGAGGTTTTTTCACTCCCTACTCTAATTACGAGATTCCAACTAAAAACCGTCCATGTCCTCGTCGAACCTGGAATTGCCGCTTGTAAAACTTTGAGAGCTGCTACTTTTAGCAGATGTTTTGTCATCTCGTGATCTCGACGAGGCGTGAGCGCAGCTTTACCTTGAATCTGTCGGGCACGTCTTGCTGGTTCAGCGGGTAGAGCCGCACAAACTTAAAACTTTCTGCCACCACGTAAAAGGGTTTGTTGTGCGCCTTGGAACACACAGCCATCTGATAGGTGCCGATCTGGACACAATGAAGAATCTGATCAATCAGTGAAATGAAGAGTAAGAAATAAATGCATTTTGTTTCAAGGCAAAACCACTGCTCAGTTTTGAGATTGAGCTTTTTTCTCCATTTTCTTTGACTAGTGGAAAGAACACATCCATAATAGACATTTAAGTGTTTATTTTATTAAGACTATCACTTTCTCCTGCACAGCGGCAGAAATCTCCACATACACCAAACTTTATTCTGAAGGTTTGTTCATGCATCATTCACTATTACTAAAAACATGATTTTGACAGTATATGTTGACTGTATTTTCTTATTTATGGACATTATGTCAACAAAATCAAACAAGAATTTTGAGCTTGGTTTTATCCAAAATTCAGATTTTTAGTTCTGTAAATGTATGCAAATAAGTGCATATTTAATTAGATAATGGCTCATTTGCATATTTAAACACAACATTAGTACAAAGCAGTTGCGTTAGGGTACGTTTACAGGACATCGGTATACCAAAAATGGAAAAGTTTACGGATCTGTGAAAACGACCAAACGCTGTATTCTGCCATCAGGCCAGTAGATGGCGATGTCTCTTTGTAAGGAAACTCTACAGGCCTACAGACTGAACGCGTCACTTTTCACAGATTCAGGTTTTGTAGTTTACACCGAGATCATGATGGTTTGAAACCTGTTTTCAAAATGCTGTTGTGTAAATGAACGGCCAAAACACGCACAGGTTTGAGTTTTTAGTGGAAAGCGTGTTGTGTAAGCTTGGTCTTCATCTACTGGAGCAGTATGGGGATATCCATGAGTGTGTTTGAATGTACTGTCGTGATTATGAACACGCTTTTTCCGTTTACTGCACTTTATTCTGCTATTCTTTCCCTGTAGCGGCTGATGAATCACAGAAAACAGCTGACTTCCACGTCACAGAGTGGATTCCCCTGTGGTGTCCTGCTTTAAACCACTGCAAACGTCAAGACAACAAAAGTGTGTGCGATGTTTCTGACCTTGTTTATAACGCCTCCGCTCTCCACAACGCCCTCAGCGCCGACGATCACCAGGTCCACCTTTTCCATGATGTACCTACAATCACACCAGAACCATATCCACAGTTTCATGCTGGAGCGGAGAATGAAAATCTCTATGTTGTTGACATTTCTGATAACTAATGGAATTGTAGGGAAATTAAAGCAGTTATGAGGCAGGAACAAAAGTAAAACGCTCACCCGACTGCAGCGTCCAGCACGACTGTGACGGGTATATTGAGTTTGCGCAGTTTTTGAGCCATAAGTTCACTAAGAGACAACAGGGAAACACAATCACAAAAGATTGTGTCATGAAAATTAGCAAGCTGTATATATATATATATAAAAATGCTCACCACATGACTTGGTTACTTTCAATATAATTGCAACATGTAAAAGCCGTGGGTGACACAGTCTCAGTGCATCACCCGTCTCACGCACGTGATTGGTTAGACTGACATTAAGTATTTTATAAGGGATCTTAGTAAGTGAGTCTCAGTTCAAACCTGCAACTGTTCTATGTTGTTTGAGTATAAATAGTGCGAGAAGCGTGTTCACACTGAATACCAGAAAGATTTGATTATTAACAGAAGAAACAAAGTGTGGAATGATGGACGTTTCATGCTCTCGACTGTCGCAGCTGTAATTACTTCAGACCCTGATGTTGATGGACAAAATAACCTTATGAAGTTCACACACTACACGCTTAAGTGCATGAGTACACAGCGTACAAGTGTATGAGTGCATAGTGTGTTTGAGGCACGACAGACATGTGACACACATGACCCTGAACCAGACGATGACACAGGCTTCTCACGGGTCACTCACACAACCCACTGACTCGTGATGTAGATTCATACTCTGCAGTTTTATTAACTACTTATTCTGGGAGAGTGGGGTGAAAAAATGGACATATATCAAACTTCAATCGAACGTTGAAGCCTTTTGTCTGAATTCCAGTGTTCTGCATGCTGTCTTTGTAGGGCAGAAGAGTAGACAGCCACGCGATGGAGACTCACCCTGCTGAATCCGGCTGGGATTCGGTGACATATACCGTAAAGCGTTTGTGGTCAGCGGCCGCGTTCTCCAGAACCTTTAACACCACTCGAGATGACGAGTGTGTGAGGATTTTCTGCAAACGGAAGGCAGATATGAGAGTGTGTCCAGAGCAACGACAGAGAAACATGCTCCGCTGCCGGTCAGGAACCGCTGCACTTACTGCTCCATCTTTGATGAAGGTGTGGCACAGTTTACCCACTTTGGCCCTAGAGAGGGATATTTTCTTCAGGAAGAGTTCACCTCTCTCTATCATCACATTCTTACACTGGGAGAGATCCTGCGGTGGAAAGAAAGCCAACATCACACTGGGACAGGAGAACAACCTACCAGAGGCTGCTATCTTATGTGTGACTTTATGACCATATAAAGATCAGCAGCTGCTCCAAATCACTTTTTTCCCTCCGTTTTGGCTTCTGAATAAAAATAAGGTGTTTTTTTTTCCTTCATATTTTCACGATATCAGAGCCATAAAAGCCTGATGTATCAAAGCATCGAACGTTTCTGTTTAAAGGTCTCAATAAATCGTTCCATTAAAATGTAGTTATTTTTCTAGTGCCGTCAAAGCGATTTATCGTGAATAATCACATCTAACATGAAATGTCGTGTACGCGCCCGGCCAAAACAACGGTCTCAGTTTGGATTGAAAACAATGGTTGTGATGGAAATAACAGCACAACATTTATTTCCATCAACAGCTGCATTGATTTTTGGTCAAGGTTCACAGGGTCAATGCGGAACTGACCGGATGCTCCAGGGAGGTCAGGCTGATGAAGCGCAGGAAGAGCTCTCCTCCAGACGACACGGCCACGGACGAATCCGTCTCCTGCAGCCGGAGTATGGCCTGCGTCATGTTCTCTCTCAGGCCCAGGATGGTCTCGCCTGAGGAGGACAACACGGGTCACGTCACCTCACTTATCTGAACACGAGAGCCTGAAAACAGCCAACTCACTCTGATCCCGCTTCAGGAACTCCAGCAGAGACCGGATCGCAGCCACGGCTGAAGCCACGTCCGGGTCTTCCTGGATCTGCGCTCGGAAATATTCCACCAGTTCTGCGGGGAAAAACGTCATTAATTCATTTTAGTGTCGGACCAGATGAAACCTGCGAATGGACAACATTCAATTCCCAATCGGAGAATATGGAGGCGTACTGAAATATAAAACAAATCTGGGTTTTTTCTGTAAAATGTTTGGTAACCCTTTACAGTCAGGGTTACTTCTTACTGCATTAACATGAACCAACAATGAACAATTATATTTGTAAGAAGCAACATTAACAAAGATGAATTAAAAGGGTATGGCTCATTTTTAGCTCATGTTGAAGAGACTTTACTGTCAAGTTATTCATAATCTAGACCACAGCTAATAATGTACACAATATAATTATTTCAACTATTAAAACCATTAATAAGATCAATTATAATTATTAACATTTGTTACTCTATCTTTTACCCTATTACAACTATAGTCGTGTTTCAAAGGGAGTAACTGAGGCGAATCCCATCAGAAGATCCTCTCACCGCTTTCCTCCATTCCGTGTTTCCTCACAAACCCGCGGAATATTTCACCTCGTCGACAGAATAACTGTATTTCACTCTCTTTCTCACATGAGCGACTATGGCAACAGAATATTGTTTATTTTATATTTATTTTCCTTCAGATTAGCAACGTGACACGGGGAACAAGTGGAGTTGCACTTTCTTCTTCACTTCCTCTGCATCATGACGGATTGACCACCTCGGATGTGTTTCGCCGCCTAGAGGACAAGAGCAGAACAGCAGTAATATTATTCAATAAACAATTTATTTATATCAGAATCAGAAAGAGCTTTATTGCCAGGTATGTTTACACATACTAGGATTTTTTTTTAGTGACAGAACCTCCACATTGCAACAAAGTGACAGCGACAAGACACAGATAATAAAAAGAATAAAAATACAAATATACAAATATGCAATATAGACAATTGTTTGTACAGTTGTGATGTGTGCAAATTTGAAATGTAAATAAGTGTTTTAAGTGAATGGTGTGTAATAGTTTTGTGTGCTCCATGTTTGTCAGTTGTTCATGAGGAAGAAGCTGTTCTTGTGTTGGTCGTTCTGGAGCTCTGGGCTCTGCGGCGTCGACCAGATGGCAACAGGTCAAAGGTGGAGTGTGCTGGTGTGAGGGTCCAGAGAGATCTTGGTTTGAGTGTCCAGAGAGATCTTCTTTGCCCTTTTCCTCACTCTGGATATGAACAGATCTTGGAGAGTGGGGAGGGTTTACCAATGATTCGCTCAGCAGACCGAACAACCCTCTGGAATCCTCTGAGGTCACAATGTTCTATGTTCTACTAATGTGATAGATAGATAGATAGATAGATAGATAGATAGATAGATAGATAGATAGATAGATAGATAGATAGATAGATAGATAGATAGATAGATAGATAGATTGATTGATAGCAGCAGTCTCTCTCCAGCGCAGGAGGTGGCGCTGTGCACCTGACAATTTATTTCACGTCCTTCCAGTCAAACCACAGAAGAAGAAGTCCGAACGGCACAACTGTGATGTAAACATGAAATGTCGTTTTTAGTGATGTAGATCCCGCAGTCGCTGCAATGGCCTCAGGTTTGTAGATCATTTAAAGCCCGTTTTTGAAGACACATGCACTGATGCTCTTAAATCAGACGTAGAACATGATCACACGTGCGATGTGTGTGACAATGACCCCTAATGTTTGCAGACGACGAGATCAATATTCTGGTGCTGGTTCTGGACGTTAACCCGGTGTGGTGGGGTCAGCAGGCCCAGCGCGAGCCGAAGGTAAGGTCTTCATCTGATTCATAATGCTTTCAAGATCATCCTTACTGCCCATTAAAATGAACTTTCTCCTCTTTTCTCTCAGTTCACTCTCTCAACATGTTTGGACGCTTTAATGGTTCTGGCCAACGCCCATCTAGTCATGTCCAGAACCAACAAACTAGCCGTCTTGGCGAACCTGTATCAAGAGAGGTAGACCATTATCTGCTCCCTCATGTCACACTCACACTGAAGGGATGAAAGTATTGGGACAACTGACCGTCACACCATCAGGGACTGTCATATCATCACTTTTCTGAATACATCGTATGAACAGCTTCCGCTCTTTCCACATCGTTTGAGTGTTTCGTGGCAGTTTTTGTCCATTCGTCCAGTAGAGAGTTCGTGAGGTCAGGCTGTGATGTCGGACGAGAAGCTCTGGCTCGTGATTTCCGTTCTCTGTTCCTGCGGGTCAGTCAAGTTCTTCCACACCAAACTCTTTATGGACCTTTGTTTGTGCTCTGGGAGAGAATTCTGGGAAAGAACAGGGACTTCCCCAAACCGTTCCCACTAAGTTGGAAGCATAGCGCTGTCCAAAACGTCTTAGAACGCTGAAGCATTCAGATTTCCCTGAAAAATCCCCATCATCTTCCTCCTCCACCAGACTTTACAGCGATGCAGGAACGTTCTCTGATGGATCTCTCCACACGCTCCGTCTCTCGGGATCGGTCGTGGAAACCCACTCCACGAAGCTCCCGCCGCACAGTTTCAGTGCTGATATTAACGCCGGAGGAAGCGAGTCGCTCTTCAGCGGTTGAACCAGACTTTCACTCCTCGACCGGTTCGCTCCGTGACGTCACATGGTGTTACGCTCCAGGCTGAATTGCTGCGGTCCCGAAACGCTTCCTCTTTCCAATAATACTCCTAACAGCTGAGCGTGGAATATCGAGCAGAGCTGGCATTGAAACGCATGAATTGAATACATTTTTTAGAGACGTCCCAATACTTTTGTCCCTATAGTACACAAACATAGACTAAAACTGTACTAATGTTTTGTCTTCAAGCCACTTCCTGTATCCCAGTAAGCAGTGGAAGTTAGGGGAGGACATTTCTGCAAGCACTGATGGCAAATATGAACTTCTGTCAGCCACCAATGATCTCTTTGCGGAAGAGATCCGGAATCTCATGGAGAGAGGTGAGTCATGTAACGACTCAGTTATTAAACAGATTAACGAACGTAAATGTCCCGGTTTCATGAAGGTTTTTCCTGTGCCGACTGATTGATGTATCCTAACATCTAATGCGGTTTGTTTTGCAGTAGGTTTGTGGGTGATAACTCGAGGTGATTGTGTTGTTGTTGTCCTTGTTCACAGCAGAGGTCAGCGGCACGCAGACGGACACCCTGCTGGCCGTGTCTCTGTCCCGAGCGCTGTGCTGTATCCTCACTTCAGCTCTGTGCTTCACACTTGATATCCAAACACACGCTCCACTTTTCATTAACCTTTGACTCTCAGACATTCATCGAGTCTCGAAGGATGTCCAAGGTGAACATTTCCTCCTGAATCTATGGCCACAGAATGAAACGATTAAAAAGACTTTTTATCGTGCAATTCTTAGGAAAAAGTGCAATGAAAACTGTTTTGCGCAGAGCACAAGATCGGTCGATTAGAGCGATGGTTCTTTAAAAGCAGAAATGTGCCGTAAGATGGTCATCCTACCCGAACTGTTTTAATGAAATGGATCTCATTATTTTTATTTACTGCCATTAATATTTGGCCTGAATTCTCCTGCTTTTGACCCACAGCTGGACAGGACGTGAAATCGAGGATTTTGGTGAGCTGTTCCTCAGGTTTAGCAGCGACGCTCCAGCGTTTCGCTGCGGCGGCACTGACGTCTCATTGTGGTTTCAGGTGATCAAAGCTTCTGAGGATTCGACATTACAGTACATGAACTTCATGAATGTGATCTTTGCAGCACAGAAGAAGGTGGGAATAACAGCTGCTCTTCAGATGTAATGATGTATTCTGCTGATATTCATGCATTATTCATACACGCTCCGTTATTCCCTGTTCATGAAGAATATCCTGATTGACGCCTGTGTGTTGGACAGCGACTCCGGACTCCTGCAGCAGGTATTGGGTTTGATCAGAGAATGACACGGTTCTGTGGATGTCATTGTTCAGTGACACAGTAAATGATCTTTTATTATGATTGCTGTCAGGTGATGATGATGATGATGATGATGAACACATCCGTGTGTAGCAGTGATGACAGATTCAAATAACGCTGCAAGTGACTGTTCAGAAAACATGAAGAAATAAAATTGATCTAGAGTTAAACGGATAGTTCACCCTAAAATGAAAACTCTCTCATATCATCATCATCAATAATCATGAAGAAATCACATCATGGTGGTTAAAGTAAAAAATCAATCTTCCTGTAATGGTTTCAATGAAGCGGAAGTGATTTTATTAAAGCAGAAACTCGTAGCACCGGTTATATCGGTACTTGTTCCAACTTTAAACAAAATGAATGACACCCTTACGAAGATTTGACGTGACTTTTGACATTAGTGCTCAAACAAACCGTTTCCTGATGAAGAAGTGCTCAAACGGATCGATCCCGTTTTCAGCATCAATAATGTGACCGAGTGTGAAACGCTTTGTTTCTCGACAGGCTTGTGACATCACCGGAGGCTTGTATCTCAGGATTCCTCAGAAGGTTGCTCTGGCACAGTATTTGTTGGTGAGAGATTTGTTCTTGCGGTGGTTTCGTATCTCAGCAGGTTGTGTGTTTGATGTCGTGCTTCTCTCGTGTCAGTGGGTGTTTCTGCCGGACGCTGACCAGCGCTCTCAGCTGCTGCTGCCGCCTCCGGTTCACGTGGACTACAGAGCCGCCTGCTTCTGCCACCGCAACCTCATCGAGATCGGCTACGTCTGTTCAGTGTGTCTGTCCAGTACGTTTCCATCTACACTGTGATCATCCGTTTGGAGGCTAGTTTCAGACCACGTTAGCATTGGACACCGTAATCTGTTAATGCCGTTCACAAGAAACACGCCTCGGGAAATATTAATAACTTGAGCTTCATTGAAATCTAGAGTAGAATTAAAGTGGTGTTTCCTTCCCTTTTACTGATGTGTTTTTGACTAAATGTGTTTTAACCTTCTGCATCTTCTCCTCCTTCGTTCACAGTATTCTGTAACTTCAGTCCAATCTGCACAACATGCGAGTGAGTCTTTTTGACGTGTTAAAAAATTGCTCTGATAGATCATGTGTGGTTTGTGGCGCCTGTCACAGTCTCGTGTTCTTCTGTTTATAGGACTGCTTTTAAAATGCCACTGCCTCAGGTGGCCAAAACAAAGAAGAAAAGGCTTAAAACGACAAACTGACCACATCCAGGTGACTTCGTCCACAAACGTGTGCTGTGAATGCAGTCCGTGTGTGTGTTGTTGAACTGCATCCTTTAACAGTGTAATTTCAGCTCTGGAGGGGGGGTTAAAAAAACATTTTGTATTGTAACGCAAGCGTTAAATAAAGCATTTGTTATATACAAAAATAAAGCCAGTAAACTAGTGTCGAATGTTGAATGTGGCTCATTCATGTGTCGTTTCAGGTGGATTTCCCTCACGTTTATGTATGCAGATTTATTGAAATAACTTAAAACAGAGCAGTATTATAAGATTATATATATATATATAATTATGAAATCACTCAATTATCAGTTAGATCTTAAAGTGAATGTTATAAAACACAACATTTATAGTTTGTATATGTTACAGTAATCTTCAAAACATCTTGACTTTACTGCAGTGACTAACTAATGGGCTTCCTGTTACAGTGACCCATTCTTGGTCATGGCGTTATTTCTGTGTCCGACAGCTGCAGAGAACTTTAAGATCGGTTTGGTCCGTCACCCCGAGATCCTCAGTGGACGTTCACTGTCCGACGAATCGGTCCACACAAAACAGTCCCACGGTGCAGTTTATAATGAACTGAAAAAATGTCTAACCTAGATCAGGAGAAAAATGCACTCAGAGCTGCTCCTGTGAGGAGTGTGATGTGGAAGCTTGTTTCGGCAACAGAATAACAATAATAAAGGTTTCAACTTACAACTTCATTTGAGAATACCGCGGGTTTACACCTCGTAATTGGTTTCCCCACCATGAAATAATTATCTAAAAATTCTGACTTGAAAGTGTGAGTGAACAGCAAGCAATTCTGACTCTCTTCAGACTTGAGGAAAAAAAGATTTGAGAAACTCACAAATGCCTTTAGTATTTTGTTACTCTGTGGCGGCAGAAACAAGCTTGCAGTGTCAATTTAAACTGAAATGGAAAGACAAATCTGCTGAAGATCTCTTGTACCTGAGTTAAGAGACTGTCCTGCACTGTCGGGTCCTTCTCAAACTCCACTTCAGCATCTACAATCAACACTGGCACCTTCGCCAGGTGCTCGAAATGAACCCTGAGAGAAGAAACAGCGTCAATCTAACAGTAACACGAAGGGGAAAAACTACTAATGTTTCCCGAATACCAGGACTAGAAAGGGTAACATTCTAACATTCATATTATTCCAGTGTAAGTCATGTGTTTTCTATGTGAATATACAGTACAGTGTCATTTATTCCTGAATCTTCAGCATCATGACTCCAGTCTTCAGAGTCACATGATCCTTCAGAAATCATTCTGGTAGGATGATTTGATGATCAACAAACATTTGATTATTATCAATGCTTAAAACGGTCATATTTTTGTGGACACTGAAACATTTTATTTTTCAGGATTCCTTGATGAATAGAAAGTTTATTTGAAATAGAATCTTGTGACATTATAAGTGTTTTTACTGTCACTTTTGACCAATTTAATGCGTCCTTGCTGAATAAAAGTATGCATTTCTTCCAAAACAATTGTAGTGACCGGTACAGTGACAGTGTTGTCATGCCCTACACCGGAGCAGGAGAACTGAGGCTCATCTGTACTGAACCGTCATCAAGCACCTCGAGATCAGTTCAGAACAGCTTCTCGGTGAGAAACCGCTGTCATTAGAGTAAGTCACCTGGTCTTCTTGTTGACGAGCCAGTCTTCATGTCGTGAGTGCAGTTTCTCCAGGTAGTCCAGCTGAATTCCCCGTTCCTCCGCTCGACCTCGTCTGCCTAACCTCTCCATGCACGTCTGCAGAATGCATTTAAGATATTTGACTATCATCATCTTGTAATGAATGTCACTTCAGTTCTACTTGAAGTATGAATTATCATATGCAGAAAAAGGCAGAATATAAATCAAGCGCTGTAAAAGGTTTTGCCATGTCATGCTGAAATCACAAGACAGCTTTCACCTTGACGAGAAATATCTTCATCTTTTAATATCGTGATCGCAGTCCTAATAAAAATGCATTCCTGACATGAAACGAAGCTTCATTTCTGGCCAGCAGGTGTTCTGAATTATTAGCAGTCATGGCTGTCTGAGAGCTGAATGCCGTCGCAGGCGAAGAAGCACATGTTGTGTAATTAAAAAGGAAAAAGCAACGTGTCCGTCGCTGACTATGATATCCTCACAATCCTATTGGAGCATATAAACCCTTTCTCTCCTCGACAGACCTGAGGAGACGCCTGGAGATATATGATGCCTTCCAGTTGCATCCGACGACCGAACTGCTCCACGAGGAAGGAGTGCCAGTCCTGATACACGGCCCACTCCGTGGAGCTCATGCAGCCCAGCTCAAACATGTTCAAAGCAAAGATGTACCTGAGAGAGGAGCACCAACACGAAACGCCCGTGTCAAACACAAGTCCTGAACGCGCACTAATCTAAAGCACTTTTTAAAGAAATCAAGGCCACTTAAGTGTACTCAAAGAGAGAAGCACCATTAAGAACACTTAAAGTGTAATCGTGTCAAGTTTGACTTTAAAGTACACTTTAAATGTTGTTTTAATGGTCTTTAGTTGAGCTTTAAAGAAGTACACTTGTTTTGATGTGTCGACTAACATACTAAAACACAAAAATAAGTACATGATTTTCATTTTAACTGTAGTGTTCCTCCATATATTTAAAGATCAAATATTATTTTAAATGCATTAAACTGCCACTATTTTTATTACATTACAGTATATTTTAGTTGACCATATGCCGCCTGTCGGCACACTTTAACAATATTTAAATGACTCATTTCTCAAGATGTACTTGTGTTAAAATCACTCTACACGTAATAAACATTTAAACTAGAACACATTTTCATTTAACTGCAAATAATGTCCAAACATTACATTCAGTTCACACGCAAGTATATTATTACTGTAGTATGTCCTGTTTTAAAGAATCCAAATGGTCCTTTTTAACATTAATAACAGGAACACTATATGACTCAAACAGAAGAACTGTAACTTCTGAAGAGCATCAATACAAAGTAAATGAATTCTGCCAGCTATGAAAGTGAGGACTGTGATCAGCGTCACCGGTCGCTGTAGACGGAGCGCTCGTACACCCGCACCGCTCCGGACGCTCCGGCAGGAAGAGGCTGCAGATGTGTGCGCATGCGGCTCATGCAGGAGAAGGTCTGGAACGTGTAGGACCAGCGTTTGGGGTCATGATACATCATCTGTAACAGGTTACTGCTCGACTGCTGAGGGTGATGTTCTGTCTGGTACAGGAAACAGGAAGCACATGACATACTAAAGGCATTTACAGCACAAACACATTAAAGTCACCATGAAATAATTTATGGAAAATTACAAATGATTTGTGTGTGTGTTAATCTAAAATCAAAGGGTCTCTCTCTCTCTCTCTCTCTCCTCTCTCTCTCTCTCTCTTTTCTGACGACGAGGGCAGGGCAACCTGTCACTCACATGAGATCCACCAATAGAAAACCAATGAAAGTCGTGACGTATTGTCAGGTATGGTGACCCATACTTGAAATTTGTGCTCTGCATTTATCCCATCCAAGTGCACACACACAGCAGTGAGTAGTGAACACACACACACACTCTCAAACACTCACACACACACCCACACACCCAGAGCAGTGGGCAGCTATTGCGACAGCGCCCGGGGAGCAATCAGGGGTCAGGTGTCTCGCTCAAGGTCACTTTAGTCATGGTGTTGAAGGTGGAGAGAGTGCTGCTCATTCACAATCCCTCACCACTAGGCCACGACTACCCCATAGAAAAGAAACTTCATTTTTTTATCATTTTTTAACGAAGAACTATCTAGCCGATGCGTTACCCTCATTTATTTCTCCTCTGCTTCACACAGAGGAGATCCCGCAGTTCTCTTCTGCACTTGAGCAATGAAATGGAAGTTGTGACACTCGTTTCTTCTCTATTGTGACGAATATCTGAATGAAACGCTTCTGGAACAAGAACAAATGTATGGCGGGGCTTGATTTTGATTGGATGGTTGTGATAGATAAAACTACATTACCCATGATGCTGCATGATTTCACCAGTCGAAAAGAGCTCTTTAGCTCCACCCACTCCCATAAAGCACTGCGAATGATGTCATCAAGTCGTTCCCACCACACTCTCAAAATACTTATTTGTATATGCATATTTTGCAATGACATATTGCTTTATATCTAAATATTCTAAGTTAGTTTATATATATAAAATATAATCAACATTTGTAAATGAGTAGATTCCTCCATCGTTCTTGATTTGATTATGCTGTTTGCAGTGCTTCATGGGATTGTAGTTCTTCCCACGGTCTTGCACCTTTGTCCAATTTTCAAAAATTTTGCTTTTTATCCAGCTCGTAGCTGATTGATTTGGTTCATGGATTATTATGTTTTAAAAAGACTTTTTTTTTTTTAAATCCCTTTGGAAGAAATGAATGGAAAAAACTTCCAGAAGCGGCATGGGAGAGAGTGGGTGGGCAGTGACACGCTCTTATTGGTGGATGTCATGTGAGTGACAGGTTGCCCCGCCCCCACACCAGCACACGTCATCAGAGAGATGTTTTTGGGACAGTTCGGCTGAATTAACCGGTTTCCTGACGTCACGATGCATTTGTTCCGTGACAGCTGTGTGACGTTCAAAGAAAAGCTGTTTGTGTGAACACAGATTTCTGATTATTGCCTCATTCACTCGATGGAGTTTGTGGGACAGTTTCATTGGATACGACGGATCAGTCTTGAAAAAGATTCGCAACTACAGCACAAACTTTACACAAACACAGATGTTCTACGTGTCTAAAGTATAGAAAGAATACACTTGATTTCAGTTAACAACTTAAAAAATAATCTGCATGTACAACAAACCAGTGAAATTTATTTACATGTACTGCAAAAAGGTTTTAATAAAATGTGATCTGATAACAGTAGTCATAGAGAGCACATTTCCAGTCCGTGTGAACTTCCGCAGCGGCTCGAACCGGATCGTTCTGTTCTCCTGCAGGCGCACGTGTTTCTGCCGCTGCGAGTCTTGCGTCATCAACCGAACTAAAGTTCGGCTCGATTAGTGAACCGGTTCAACCGGCTGAAAAGAACCGAACATCACTAGCCGCTGCAAGAGGGAAATGAATTTGATTGAAGTTTATGGGGCAGAAGACTTTTAATGACGCTGCAATATTCAGTAAAAACAAAGAATTACCAATTTTGATTTCATGGTGTCTTTAAAAGCACAAAATCAACCGGTTCGTTCAAATTAATGGTTTAAACATGAGAAATATCACTAAAAACATCTCAATTTAATGTCACGCGATCTCCTGCGCTTCAGATCACTTTACTGGCGTTTCTGTGCTTTTTTGGAGCTTATTTCCACTATAAATTGGCGTTGCGTGTCACGCGGGTGAAAGAAAGTTTGTTTTCTTTATTTTCCACTGGCCTGTTCACGTCCAGAACCAGTGCGGTACACCGACCTGCTCCGTTTGGTCCACATTTTGCCATTTGCTGACGGGTTCTGCCATCACTTCCCAGTCCTGCTCTTCCCTCTGGATCAGCCGGGCGAATGTGGACTTCCCGACCGCTGGACACACACACACACACACACACACAGCTCAACTGAACGTGACAGCCAGTCGAATAATTGGCATTTACCAATTGGATGAACTTTATTTTTTCCACATTGCATTGCGTTCCTCATTTCACAGCCGCTGCAAACATTAATAATGTAGAAAACGAAAGAGAAACACTCACCGATGTTTCCCTCGATCGAGACCCTCTTTATCGCGTCGCTCACACGCTGAAGAGAAGAGCTGGAGAACAGTCTCACAATCATCGCTGACATCTCAGAAGAATAATGTTCACTTCACTACCACTGAATTTTGACCATTTTATTCGCGCCCAGCGGCTTAACAAAAGCGTGCTTCCGGTTAAGAAATGTTTTAACTTTCAAAATAAAAGTTTATATCCCTTTGAAACTTAAGCTGACAACAACGTTAAAAGAACAAAATAATAATACAAAATAAAAATCATTTACTACAATAGTTACAGTGCACTTTTTGTACGGTGTCTTAAAATACCAATGACGCAAAATATTCAAAATTCAATAAAAAAAAGAAAGAAAAAGGAGGAAAAAAGTTCAAAAAGTATTAGCAAATAACCATTTCATCATTTAAAAAGCATTTGGGAATTTTTACGAACTTCATTGGCTAGATTCTAAATGTTAACAAGATGAAATGCTGTTCTAGAAAATCTGATCATGAACATGGCAGAAATTCATTACTGTGACTACAAATCAAATCACAAAGAAAAATACAATTTTGCATGAAATACTGTTTACGTGTCTGGAAATAAATCTCTGAGATTGACAAACGACTGAAAAAGGTGTTGTAATAATCTTCACTGTATAGAATATTCAATAACATAAGAAATGAAAAAATATAAAAAATAAAGTTTTTCAAACTTGTAAAAAAAAGACCTTTTCCCCCAAACGTTATAAAAGCATCGAGACTAAAAAGGCAGGTTTTAGTTGTACTTCATAAAACCTAAACTGATATCGTTTCATCTCAGTCCATCACCAATACAAGTCCAGATCAGAGCCACAGTGTAATACTGACAACTGAAAAACAGAAAATTCACACATCGAGAGTTTTCAGAAAGACTCCTGTGAGCTTTTGAGAAATAGCAAAGACTGTCAGAGTCTCCTAACAGCAATCTCAGACTGAGAGAAAGCAAATGCGTCTATCTGTCCTTGCTGCCCAGTTTCTCGATCAGGTCCTGCAGCGGCGCCAGCTCTCTGCGATCGATGAGATTAAACTCCTGAAAATCATCAACAACCGTCATCAGCTCGAGAAGAGTCGTGCCCAAACTACTGAGAATCTGTCACTGATGTGATCGTGCACTGACCTGTACGAAGAAGATAAAATGCTTGAAGGAGGTGTTGAGGTGAGCTTCCTCCTGAAGCTGCATGACCGAGTCAAAATGCTGGTGGTAAATATGAGCATAAACCCTGAACAGACGCTTCAGAATAGTCTTAGCCACGGACATGAAGTTCTTGGGAAACGGGACACCTGGAAGGAGAAAAGTTCATCTGAGAAGTTCTTTCATTTCCTGCGTGAATCGATGACAGATGGAACAGATGGAACAAACCGATCTTGGACGGGAAGAGCGTTTCGTCGTCCAGCTGATCCTGGACCCAGGTCATCAAGTAGTCGATGTATTTCGGAGCAGAACACTTGATGGGTTTCTTGATGTTGGTCCCGTCAGCCCAGTGATATTCATACCTGTGGATTTATCAGACAGAATGTCTTTTTGTCAACCATTCATACTCATATAGATTCATTAGTGCTGTCAAACAACTTACTGCGATTAATCGCATCTCACATAAAAGTTTGTAAATATATATTAATGCTGTCAAATGATTCATCACATGTAAAAAAAAAAAAAAAGCTTGTTTACATAATGTGTGTATATTTATTAGGTAATAAGGTGTAATACACACACGCAAATATATATATATATATAACTATAAAACAATGTGCCTTCTGACATGCCTTCATAACAGAAGAACAAAGAACAACAAAAAAACTCTTTTACTAAAATAATTGGCAAAAACAGTATATGAAATGCATTTGTTAATGAGCAGGGCAGCATCATCCAGTAAAGCTGGCGTGACGAAGAGGAGCGGTTCTGGACCTGGGTCCAGCAGACATGACGGAGCAGCTGGTCTCGGTGCAGAACTCCGTGATCGTGCCGTACAGCATGTTGATCTGGTTGAAGAAGTCCACGGCTGAAATAAACGGGATTCAAAGATCAGAATCGTGACTTCATCACGTATTTCCAGGAAAACCCTCCACACACACTCACTGTTAACGGCGATCCATTCGTTCAGGTCTTCTCCCTCCGGTAACATGACCGCAGCGCGCAGGTTTCCGCTCCCGAGGGTGGCTTCAGCGTGCTTCAGCAGCTCGTACTGGTGAGAGCCTTCGGGGATGTTCTTCTTGGGCTTGAAGGTCTTCGACGAACGGTTTCCACTGCAACAGAAGTCACAGATTGGCCGGTTTCACAGACAGGGTTCAGGCTTAAACATGTCAACAGCTTTTATAAACATTCCCTTGGAAGATGGAAGATCAGAGCAGCTCAAACCCTGAACGACTGTGATGGTGAGATGATGGTGAACTGTCAATCAACAGAAGTGAAACTGAAAACGAGCAGATTCACAGGAGTTGATGTTGTTCACGCAATCCTCGAACACAGGAACAGACATGCCACCGGAAACGGGTTTAGTTTTAAAGGTTTCGTGTAATCGGAACATTATCAGAAACGATATTTGGTTCACTTTTGCTGGATGAACTTCCACATTACACACATCTGCAAAGTGCGATTATAGAAAGAAAGAAAGAAAGAAAGAAAGAAAGAAGGAAAGAAGGAAAGAAAGAATAAACTGTTGCATCAGCTAAATACTTACAATAAGAAACTCATATCCGCTTCTTTTCTTCTGCTTTAACACTTTGAGAAGTTTCTGCTGCGGTAAAGTTGATCCTCAAAGGCTTTTAAACATTTGTTCAAACTCTTCGAAGTTCGGCGTTTCACAGACGAAAGATAAAAGTAGGCGTAGATTCAGGAAATGTGTTCGATTGGTTCCCTATAAGTGACATGAAACCACAGAGAGAAGCGCAGACTCGAGGGAAACCTGCTTATCTTCACGAATCGGATATTGTTGCAATTCTTCGCCACTTATTACTACAATTAATTAACTCTCAGTAAAACTGTAAGTAAAAGTCGCGCTGGCCGCTGAACCCTCACAGTTACACTGCGCATGCGCGGCTCGGTGAGGGCGGTAGTGCTTGTCACGCGGTGACGCGCGGCCGCGCGCAGGGGCATCGGGGTTAAAAGCGGAGACTCCACACACCTCTCTGCCCCGCTCCAGCTGGTCAGTGTAGGTCACAGCTCAGCAGTTTACTCGTGTTGATGTACCTCACGCATCATGGCCACACTCCGGGCACTGCGGAAACTCTGCCGGCATTCTCATCAACAGGCGTGCAGTTTTCATCGCTCTTCTTCACGGTAAGTGTCTCCTCTCATTCGGTTGTAGAAGAAACTATATAACCCCTCAGTTGCGATTCTCTCACTATTACACGCGGGTTCTTTATTAAAGCATGTCATATGC
This sequence comes from Opsariichthys bidens, assembly GCA_037194245.1. NCBI lineage: Eukaryota > Metazoa > Chordata > Actinopteri > Cypriniformes > Xenocyprididae > Opsariichthys > Opsariichthys bidens. The sequence continues at coordinate 10,767,867 of CM074310.1, read as the reverse complement.
GTCTTCCTCTCGATGGGTTAGTTATGTAATAAACGCCGGTTTAATTGTTCACTTCAGCTGCGCGCCCCCGAGCCGGCTCCCGGCGCTCTCGCGCGCGGCTGATGTAATGTCGTGAACCGCTTGCGCGCAGCCGGCGTCAGGTTTATCCTCAGACGCGTTCACCGCTGGCGCTGATGCTTTAGTGATGGTTACGCGTGATCGCTCAAATGGAGCACGTACCCGTTTTCATTTATGCTCCGCGCCGTCAGTCATTTACTGTAATTTATTTAGTGCTGCTGACTGAACTCTTCCCGCGTGACTGAGGCGTCTCACGCGCGGAAATTAAAGTCCCCGTGAAATCAAAATGAACCGTTTTTATTTTTATGGACTATCAGTATTTATATGATTTATGCGTGCAGATTATTTCAAAATTCATGGACCCTCCTAATCTTAACAAAAACCACAAAAATCAAGTCCCGCCTACTATTTTTCTTAATCGAGAAGCAGTTTGAGTATGAGTCACAATAAATAGTCTCGCGTTGACAGACTTCAGACTCCACCCTAATCATCTAACCCAAATCTAACCTAATCTAACCTAACCCTAATCTAACCTAACCTAACCCTAACCTAACCCAAATCTAACCTAACCTAACCCTAATCCACCCTAACCTAACCCCACCCTAACCTAACCCAAATCTAACCTAACCTAACCCCACCCTATCCTAACCCAAATCTAACCTAACCCCACCCTAATCTAACCTAACCTAACCCCACCCTAACCTAACCCAAATCTAACCTAACCTAACCCCACCCTAATCTAACCTAACCCTAACCTAACCCCACCCTAACCCTAATCTAACCTAACCTAACCCCACCCTAACCTAACCCAAATCTAACCTAACCTAACCCCACCCTAACCTAACCCAAATCTAACCTAACCCCACCCTAATCTAACCTAACCTAACCCCACCCTAACCTAACCCAAATCTAACCTAACCTAACCCCACCCTAATCTAACCTAACCCTAACCTAACCCCACCCTAACCCAAATCTAACCTAACCTAACCCCACCCTAATCTAACCTAACCCTAACCTAACCTAACCCCACCCTATCCTAACCCAAACCGCTTAAACTTGAACATCATCATGCACTACTAACTGATCGACGATCACAACCTGTCCCCTCACGTCAATACAGGTCAAGACTTTTGCAAAAAAAATAAAAAATGGTTAGTATAAATAGAATAGTAAGAGATGTTCACGTGTTTGCATGGACTGCTATATTATGCCATATGTATAATAATTTTACAAAAAATTGACCCATCTGTTGCCATAGGAACAAGGTACCCTGCATTTTAATAATTTAAGCCTCTCTTTACAAAAGCCGGGGCGGTGAGAACGCTCTGACCGTTATCGTCAGACTCAGAGCTTATCTGTTGACCGCAGCTCCGGCTCCAGCGGCAGCCGTTGTATGAACTGATAAATTAAGTGTGTTCAGATCAGAAGCAAAATTGTAGTTGTTTAGAGTGACATTCTGCCCTCCAATCCTTGATGTTTTGTTTTCCAGACCGGAGGCTGTGATCATCTCCGGCAGGAAGCTGGCTCTGCAGATCCGCAGCGAGGCGCGAGCCGACGTGGAGGAGTGGGTTGCCGCTGGAAACCGACGACCTCACCTGAGCGTCGTGTTGGTGGGCGACAATCCAGCCAGTCACTCGTACGTCCTCAATAAGACCCGCGCCGCGGCAGAAGTGGGTAAGACGCCTTCTCTCCGTCATGATCGTCTGCTCACACGGGACTTTAATAAATGAGACATTTCGACCAAACAACGTCGTCATCCGGCAGAAAGAACAACAAACATCACGGGATTTGACGACACTTTTCAACTTAAAAACTGAACTTTTTGAGTTTTGGCCCTTCATTTACACAACAGCGTTTTGGGGGCCTTTTTGAAAACGGTACCGTTATAGTCTACTTGTAAACTACAAATATGTGAATCTGTGAAAATGGTGTGTTTGTCTTCTAGTGGCCTGACGGCAGAACACAGCGTTTTAATCTTTCTCGGGTCCACGTGAACGGGGTCATTTTGACAACATTGTTGTCTGTACATGAAAATCGCAAAGAAAAAACTTTTCCATTTTTGGTACATTGTTGTCGTGTAAACAAACGCTAATATTCACTCAGTAAATCCTCACACCTGATAAGAGACACGGACAATCGGCACACATTTATGAAATAAGCAAAAATTGTTAAGACCTTAAACTTAATTCAATTAACAACCCAAATAATAATAAAGTTCATTGTTAAACTTTTTGATCCAGTATAAAGGCTAAAAGGGTTCGTTCACTCGCCCTCACGGCGATCCATGAGACTTTGATTCATCTGAAACACAAATCAAGATGTTTTTAATGAAACCGAGAGCGTTCTGTCCCTCCATTGAAAGTCCACATTACCAAAACATTGACGCTTTAAAAAGTTCACTAGAAGTTCTAACCCTGATCCAGCTGAATCGAGTGGGTTGATCCAGTCAGACTGAAGACGGTTCACAAGCATTTGAGATTCAGAGAACCGTATTTGTGCGCTTTGTGCGTTTCCTGATCGTGTTTAGATGTGAACATTAAATCTGTTCATCATATAAAGCGATTTAAACCACATGTGGTTATGGATTAGTTCTACGATCTCGATGAACTTCCTGAAGTGTCCGTGTTTTGATTCCACGGACTTTAAATGGAGGGACAGAAATCTCATGTTGCATTAAAAGAATCTTCATTTGTGTGTTGAAGATAAAGTCTCGTGGCTTTGGAGAGATGAGTGTTAGAAATGGATGAGATTTTTGTGAACTAACTAGGGATGGGCATATCGATGCCGCAGTATCGATATATCGATACTCACAAGCTACTTACTTGGTATCGATATCTCCACAAAAATATCGATATTAAATTAATAATTTCTGCATCAATTTCTGCAAAAAGTGTTTTCGGTACTTCTGTTTAATGTTTGTGCTAAAACTGAAATCCCCCCCCTCTAACATTTAGCTCACCCGTGTCACGTGATGACTGTGAGAAACGCGAGCAACGTGCCCCGCCCACACATACACGTCACTTTCACGGCACGCGTCGCGTCGCATATTGTCCGCGGCGCGCATAAACAGAATGGCACGAAGTATGGAAGAAAGAAAGCGTAGCGTGGTGTGGTGCTACTTTTCAACGGCAGAAAAAAGTATTGCAAGATGCAATATTTGTGACAAGAAAGTGTCACACAGCAGCAACACAAGCAACCTCTTTAAACATTTTTATTTATTTGTTGTCAAATTTACTTTTGTAATAAATTTATTAATGGCCAATATGTCTTATGTGTCATGTGTGGATGTAATTTGCCTTTAAGTCTAATATGTATGTATGTATATATATATATATATATATATATATTTAACTTTACAATTTTTTTTGAAAAATCACATACACATTTAAGAAATAAGCGGTATCGATATCGGTAAAATTATACCCAAAAATATCGGTATCGTATCGAATTTAAAAAGTCAGGTATCGCCCATCCCTAGAACTAACCCTTCAGTGCGAAAGTGTTTTATTATTTGAGAGGACTGAAGCGGCGAGTCCTGCTGATCTCAGAGCCGCTGGAGTGTCAGGATCCGCTCTTGGCCGTGTACAGTATGCAGCTCTATTTTGAGTGAACATGTGACTCCGCACAGATCCTCGCGCTGGCAGAATCACACCGGTGGATCTGACCCAGAGGAACCTTATTTTGGGCTTTTGCTGTTAACACGTTCTCATTTCCCCTGAATGCATGTTCTGTTCAGTGTTGTTGAGGCTGGAATACACTACACAACTTGTAAACTCTGAACCGATTTTAGAACACTAGGCGTCATCACACACTTGGCAACTGTGTAAACGCTTATAAAGAAAAGCTGGGCATCATGTTCCAAACACACACTACCGAACATAACCGCAACATGGCAGATGTAGTACATCAGGATTACATTCATACTATATGGATTATTACACGATTATATGTAGATATTGCGCAGTTTCCTGTGAAATGTGAGTTTTGGCAACTAAAACCCGCCTGGAGGCAACAGTGGTGTGATCCGGTCTGTTCTCTGTAGGCATCAGCAGCGAGACCATCCTGAAACCCTCCAGCATCAGTGAGGAGGAGCTGCTCCACCTGATCACCAAACTCAACTCGGACCACCGAGTGGACGGGCTGCTGGTTCAACTACCACTTCCTGGTGCGGTAACAGCCAGTTCTAGTACTTTTGAAGTGGCTTTAATTTTATTTTTTAGTTTAGTAATTCTGTAATGTGAGTTTGTCAATTATTTGTTGTTTTAATATTGCTGTTTGGTTTTAGTTTAGTAATTGTGTACCTTTTTTCCATCTAATATATTTATTTCAGTTTACAGAAATGGTTTTAATGCGTTCAGTTACAGCTGCATGAATCTGGATAAACTGAGAATCTCAATTTTTGGTGTAAAATGAAGATCACGATTCTGACAAGACGACTTAAAAATAAAGTGTCATTTCCTACAGATTCTGCTAAAATATTACAATCTGATTGAAATGTTTTGTTAGTTTGAATCATTTTAAAACCTCAGTTTGTGTGAAGGATCAGCGACTCCCTCATGCAGACGTCACTTGTTTCTTTCACTACTGTAGACCTCAGTGTTCATATCTGAGCTGGTTTTTCAGGGACTTGATGGTGATTTCACACTTTTGACACTTTGTTTTTTTTTTTTTTTTTTTTTTTTCAGTTCTGTTTAGTCCAGCTTGAACCAGAGTTTCTAAAAGGACAGAAACCCTTTATCTGCAGTTTTACTGTGGCATTGACTAATTCTTAACCCTTTCCCTCTCGTGCCCAGATCACATTGATGAGCGACGGGTATGTAACTCCGTCTGCCCAGGGAAAGATGTCGACGGTTTCCATGTGGTCAACGTTGGCCGCATGTGTCTGGATCAGTCCACTATGCTTCCTGCCACTCCTTGGGGGGTTTGGGAGATTATTAAACGGACCGGTGAGAGACCCATTGTGGATCCACTGCAGCTTTTAGACATTGTATTATTACTGGGGTAAAACTTACAGCTTGTTGAGAAAAGCTAGTACTTTTCTATGGTGGCCTTAAAGGGTCATGGTGAAGGTTGAAAATGAGATGGTGAGTTGTGAATTTGAATGAATGATGAAGAGATTGCTTGTGTGAATCAGTGCAGCGACTTCATTCTAATATTGAGGCTCTGATGCGGAGAAACTAACGTGGCTCAGAAATCACTGACCGCAGCTTTAATATTGAGCGGTCATTAACTGACCGGAGCTCCCGGAGATGAACCGCTCGATTCGGGTGTTCAGATAGAACATGTTGTTGTTGTTGTTGTTGGCTGTAAATTCTGATGTCCACTGAATCTCGTTTGTCGTAGGCATACAGACGCTGGGCAAGAACGTGTTGGTGGCCGGTCGCTCCAAGAACGTTGGGATGCCCATCGCAATGCTGTTGCACACGGACGGAAGGCATGAGCGGCCGGGAGGTCCGTCTGAGTGGACCAAATGAAGCATGTTATGTGCCGTTCTTTAATACTACAAGACGATTGGTGTAATTGTGTGTCTTGTTTCAGGCGACGCCACCGTGACCATCTCCCACCGTTACACGCCCAGAGAACAGCTCCGCCAGCACACCAGAATCGCAGACATCATTGTCGCTGCTGCAGGTTCACATTTCAGTTATCAAATCAAAGCGCTCTCGTTTCCCTCTGTGCTCGCAGAGACTGACGCACATCATTAACTCTCGTCAGGTATCCCGAACCTCATCACTGCCGATATGATCAAGGAGGGCGCAGCTGTTATAGATGTTGGGATCAACAGAATATCGGACCCCTTGACCGGGAAAAACAGACTGGTTGGTGACGTGGACTTTGAGGGTAAGAAGGCAGTGTGATTTCTGTGGTTATGCCTTTCAGACATTCCCAGTTAATCCTTGTGCTTACAATTCAACAGTAGTGATTCTGAACCGTAAATGTCTGATTATATCAGTGTTGAGTGTCTATTTTGGTTTATTCTATCATCTACTTTAGTGTGTAATGTTGCTGTTTGAGCATGAAAAAGGCGGGAATTATTCTGTCAGTGTTTCTGAACTCCTGAAACGCCTCCATCTGGAGTTTTCCTCACAATATTCCTCATTTAGATAATTCATGAGCAGAATAAAGGGGCGGGGCCTGGTGGAGTTAGTTAGGAGTGTGTTGAAACTGGCGGTTATGAGAAGGGGCGGGGCATATCCCAAACACCAATCCCATCGCACCGCTCCAGCCGACCAATCAGAGCACAGTGTGCTTTGCATTGATTACAGTGATGTCCTTTAAATACTTAGACACTGAATTATGCATACCATGAAAAAGCGGTGTGTTTTGGTGTGGATTCTGCTGCCCGGGTGAAATGAACATCACGACGCCACTGAAGCTGTTGCTGCTTTCCCTTTTAGTCCATTTCATCTAAACATTCATCCTCTAAAAATACTGTAACACACAAATACAAAGTTTTCAGTGCGTCAGTTCTTCGAAATGTGTTTGAATCAAGGGATGAGTTAACGGGACAAGAGTGTGCTTTAGTTCTGATAGCATGATTTCTGCTGTTGTTGGAACGTTCAACTGGATCTGAATTCAATGAGATGGACCGCTGAGCATGTGAGCAGGTTTCTGACACGACGAAACGTCTCCACAGGAGTCCGGAAGAAGGCCAGCTTCATTACTCCAGTTCCCGGTGGTGTTGGACCCATGACCGTAGCCATGCTGATGAAGAACACCATCAAGGCAGCCAAGAGCATCATCTCGACGCCCCCTCAGCGCGTGCGGATGGTGGCGTCCTCCTAACATCCTCTTCCCGCTCGCGTCACATTCCACACTCCGGCTTCTTCTGAGGGTCTCCAGGTGGAAAGGCAGTTTCTTTAAATGCTATTTTTGCATCCTATAGTTTAGTTATATATATATATATATATATATATATATATATATATATATTATTCAAGGGTTTGGGAAAATGAATGTGCTTTTTTTATTCAGATATTTTAATGAAAATATACATTAGTGTATATTTTTTCTTTCACTTGGCCAAGCATTAGACGCACATTGTTTTTACACTGTTACAGTTTTGCTTTTTCAGGTTTTTGTATGTTTACGTATTAAAATAGGATGCTTTAAAACATATTTATTAACAAGATACACAAATGTTCTAGCACAGCCTCCGTCAGCGCGAAGACCGTTCCGGCAGCGCTGACGCGAGTCACATGACCAATACCGGTCAATAGTTGTGAGTCGGCACACGACACCTGACCCGATGACCTCTGCAGTGAGCGTGTGTTCATCCTGGCAATGTTTGTGGCTGAACTGATCCGTCACGTTTGTGTTTGGGGTGTAGAGTGATGAGAACACGGAGACGCAGAACATGTTCACTCTCAGAACGAGAGAATTCCACTGAATTAGAGGAGAAATCTTGCCAGTTTGGTGCTTTTTTTTTTTTTAGCGGTTTCGTTGACAAGAGAATCTTACTGAAATATAATTATTTTGCATACTAACATGTAATGCTTTATAAACATGACATTAAAAACATTGTCTGAAAACAGACTGTTTTATTTGAATCCTCTTAGTCTGTTGATGTCGAGTGTTTTGTTAAATTTCTGGAAATAATATGGTTGAACTTATTTCTGTTATGAATATGGAGTTTATTGATAATATTAATGTGGTTTATGACACAAGTTCAGTTCCTATAGAATTGATGATGAAGATGAAATGTCTACATTGAATGCCGTATAGGTCATTGTATAAATGTGTCTCACCAATACATTTAAAGCATATTATTGAATATATGATGTAGTTTATTTAATAATTTTATTGTTACACTTATTTACACTAGTGGTTAAAAATAATGTCAGAAGGGATTTGTTTTTAAGTTAAACCATCAAATTGCATTGTTATAGATAAGATAATCGACTCCAAGCAAAACTACACAGTATTATTACAAAATCTTTAACACATTTTCAAGATTTAATAAACGATGAAGGTGTCAATTATCCTTGGCTGAACGTCACGTTTGGACAATACTGTATTTTTATATAAATATATTTATTTATCAAACGCATTTTAACTGCTATTATTTATTTCGCCTGGGTCTTTTATTTTGAAAAGATCACGAAGCCGGATATCCGGCATTCTGTTGTTGTGGCTGCAGAGCGCGGAAGTGCTGCTCTGTTCAGGGTTTGAGGTCTCAGAGAGCAGAACGAGCAGAAACTCTGGCTGGTGGAGGAGTAAGTATTGATGAACTTTATTAATTGCGCCACTGTAAGTCACGTGGAGCGCGTTGCTGTCGTCCTCTGATATCAGAGTGCGCTCTTCCCTGTCAGATCATATTATTATTGATCATTTTCTCAAGTTGGGTTTTTTCAAGCAGGTTCACTCAAATGAGACGCTGTTTAGACCTTTATCTCACACACACTCATGCATGTACTCTCGTCAATCATAATTATGAGATGAACAGTCGAAATCGTGCCATTCTAACCCTGATGAGTTTAAACGTCATAATTGTAAAAATCGAAATTAAGACAAAAAGTTGTCATAAATGGAAAGTAATCATTCCTATTTTTTATAACTATGACTGATGACAAAAAGTCACTTGGTATGCTATAATGATATCATAATTAAAATGTAGCCATTAGTTTTCCCTCACACCGCTGTCTTCATCATGAAGTGTCTTGGACTTTCTGAATCTGGTAAATGATGGTTTTTCATCTGCACTTTGACGGCAACTGCATGTTCTTTCTGTGCAGTAAGAAAGAGGACTCGCACATTCCCGACAGCGTGTCCGGTGGATCATCACTCATGGGAGGGAGCGATGCTGGCAGATCCCGGGAAGAGAGCAGATCCCGGAGCTTGTCATCCTCCGGCGTCAGGAGAGCCAGTCCCAGCCGGCAGAAGAAGCAGGAGCGCTCCTCCGGTGAGAGACGTGTCACACCTTCACAAATGAAGATTGAAATAATAGTCAGGAAAATCCAATAGTATGTGTACATGCAGCATAACACGTGTCACTCCACTTCTGCTCCGAAATTAGAGAAGAAAAAGATGAAAAGGAGAAGAAGCTCCAGCTCTTCATCCTCTTCAAGCTCCACTTCCACGTCCAGAGAAAAAAAGGCCAAGAAGAAAAAGAAACGGCGAGAGGTTAAGAAGCTGAAGCGTGAAAAGAAGAAGGAGAAGAAGGATAAGAAGCGGCAGAAGAAGTTGGCGTTGAAGGCTGAGAGAGCGGCGCCGTCCGCGTCCGCTCCCGTCTCTGACGACCCGCTTCAGCCCTTCCTGCAGACCTGGCAGAGCGAAGAAACCAAAGAACACGGGCCTGGTACCATGAGCTCCATTAATTAATGCATTAACTTTAATGACAGTTCATAAAAACACAACCGTTCATCGCTGGCAGGGTCCCGCTTTTCAGAAATTAAATGAAAGGTCTTCCATATCGTCCAAGTCTTAATTATTATGTTAAAAGGTCTTAAATGTGGGATGGAAAAGCAGTAGTTGTGAGATGGGTTACTGTGACGATGAAGCTTCAGAAAGTGATGATTTATTCATATTAATGTTTGAAAGTGCAGCGCGGCCTCACGCTCCTCAGAGGTCAGGGGTCACCGCTATACTGCATCTACTGTCAGACAGTGAAGCTGCGTCTGCCGCCTTTGACCCGTGCAAAGATCCACTCACACTTTTATGCGGCATGAATTAATGTAAATATAAGCATTTATACTTTTGAAGCACCCTTTAAAATGACTGAAATGTGAGGTTTATATTTTATAACCCTTTTTGAACTGTACAGTTGTTTAAATCGTGGTTTTTACAGTCAGTTGACAAGTTATCGTTTCCTTAGACATTGATATTCTCGGATATCGCATTCATTTTTTGTTTTGCAGGTCTTGAAAAAGGTCATTAAACCATTTTTAAATAAAATTTCAAACCCAAAGACTTTTTCGAGTATTAAAAGCCTTAAATGTAAGAGCGAACAGATGCTCATGTTCGCTCTGGTCCATCACATTAACAGATACGACTTGTGATTTGAATAATGCATTAACATGAAGTTCTTTCATCGGTTGACACTGAGACGTGTGTTTGCTGTGACGCAGTCATGACGGACGAGCAGAAGGCCAGTTTCTGCACCAAGAGGCCGATGACGAAGGAGGAGTACGAGGCGAGGCAGAGCGTGATCCGCCGCGTCCTCGACCCCGAGACCGGCCGCACCCGGTGAGTGACTGTCCTGCGGTGTCTGTCCGAACGCTTCTCTCCCCAGACGAGGCTTTAACGTGACGCATCTTTACTCAGGCTCATCAGAGGCGACGGGGAAGTCTTGGAGGAAATCGTCACCAAGGACCGACACAAAGACATCAACAAGGTGCGCGTCTGTCCGAACCGCTCCGTCTCTCCTGCGGATGGTGACCGTATCTGACTGTGTGTTCGTGATGTTTCTCGCACAGAAAGCCACGAAGGGCGACGGCGAAGCCTTCCAGAAGCGGCTGGGGATCAGCAGGTCGTGAAGCGGCAGCTTCGACTCGAGTCCTGGCCGATCCAGAGCCTTCTGCGTTTCTACACCAATTCAACTTCCTTTTGTGTTCCTGTCTCTCGACGTCACAGAAATGCGGCGTGTGAACGACAGACTCGGTAGGAGTAGATTAGAAGAACGGGCAGGAAGTTGAGGTGAATTAAACCTGTTCAATTTTAGTGACACGTTTTGCGTATTTGGAAGAGACTGTGTTTCATTTAACTTTCTTAATGGCTTATTTATTTGTGAATGATGTCATTTCCTGTCTGACTGTGAGGCACTGAAGCGCGGTCACGCGTCTTTGAGTTGCTTTTCTTTCTTTAAAATAGGACCGGATCCACGAGCTTTAGAAATGAATGTGTACAGGCGTAAGTGTGTCATCTTGACCCGTTGACCCCGTGTTTGCGGCGCAGCGGTCAGACGCGCGTCTGTATCCTGTGGATGAGCTCACAAATACACTTCTGTGTGTATGTGAATGAAGTTATGCAGGAAATATGAAACATAAAATGTCTGGGATTATTAACTGAAACGGATTCGAATACAATATATTTTGCAACACACTCCTCTGCTGAATTAAAACTCCAGGTGTTGTTATTCATCTGAAGAAGTTCTGCTCGTGTCGTTTTTGTTCTGAGATCTCCATCATCACACTAAAGGAGTTTCAGGACAGTGCAGATCCTTTTGTATAATAATCAATTAAGGGTTATTGTTAAATTAAATATTCCTGAAATAATGTTTAAGTCATTATCTTTTTGATTTGATTTTAAATAAGTCAGAATACTGATAGAAACTGTATTATCTGACATGATTACATTACAACTAATGAACACAATATAACGCTGGTCGCACAGCCGGCCGGCAGGTGGCAGTTGAACCCCGCCAGTCTTCACCCGCAGCAGCAGCAGAAGAAGAGTGTGCTGAACAGTGCTGGATTCAGGGATGTTGCTGGAAGTCGTGTAACAGTGGATTTTGCATGAAGAGTGTTTGTGTGAAGCTGAGGGATGTGTTCGGTGGGTCTGCGGCTGTTCTCCGGACTCCTGCTCTCTCGCAGAAGCTGCAGGTTCTCGGGATGGCCGCTTGTTTTCGCTGCTGGTAAGAAACACCAGATCGACCTTCCGGCGGTGCTGGAGGAGGAGCTGCAGGAGCAGTTCGTTCGGGGATCTGGACCTGGAGGACAAGCCACCAACAAAACCAGCAACTGCGTCGTGCTGAAGCACATTCCCTCAGGGATTGTCGTGAAGGTCAGTTCATGATGGACCGCGATATAATCAACACTTTTAAGCTCCAGAACGGAAATGACAGGGTGAAGGCGCTCTGGCGAAGCGAGATAAACTTATATTTCACTTCATAACTTGATAAATCTGGGTATTTGAGTAGATTTGTGATGGATGGAGACTGTCTTCAGGGCTGTAGGCCACTTTTAAAATGTGTTTCACTACAGATTACAAAATACATGCTTGAAAACGTCATTTGTAACGTATTTCGTTACATTACTCAAGTTTAGTCACTTCATCTAAATACTTTGGAATACTTTGGAATACTAATAAGTGTGAAACAAACACAAAAAAGGTCATTGAGAGTTTAAATCTCTCAATTCTGAGAAAAAGAAGTCAGAATTATGAAACACAAACTCACAATTGTGAGGGAAAAAAACATTTTGAGAAAAAGTCGCAGTGACGAGTGAATTATAAAATGACTCAAAACATGAAAACCGTGAAAACATGAAACTGAACTCGTCTTTTTCAGACGGTCAGAGTCAGAGAATCACCAATCGCTGTTTAAATGACATTAAAACTCAAAGTAATCAAATCCGTTGCAAATATCAGTAGTTATTAGTCTAGTTCATTTATGTCTATCAGCGCTGCAGAAAACAGTGACGTAATCGTCCGGCTCGGCTCAGTTCACATACAACGACACCAAAAACACTGATGAATATCAAGCGAGTGTCCCCAACTTAAGAAGCCAAAGGACCAAAACTCCAACAAATGGAGAAAAAAACCTCGGGAGAAACCAGGATTAGTCGGGGTCAGTTCTCCTCTGGCCGACAGTGAACACTTGACCCATACTCAGAGTTACAGGTCATTGAACCCATTTGGAATCGCAACAGTCAAAATATTTAATCCAGTTCCGTCTAGTTTTGATCACGCCGGTATGGGACGGTTTGTTGGGATGTGTGCCACTGGCTGATGAGTCGGTGAGGTCTTCACAGGGATGAGCTCGTTCACACAGTCTCCGCCGACACCGCAGGGCCACGCTGGTTCCCCGTCCGACCCGGACACGGCCCGGACCCAGCCAGTGATGAAAAGAATAACTTTAGCTCCAATTACTCAAAACATATTTACGCCATAAAAGCGTGTTTGTTGTGGTAATTTCGTGACAGTCTTGTGTTATCTGAACATGTTAAACTTCATTCTCTCACAGTGTCACCAGACCCGATCGGTGGATCTGAACAGAAAACGAGCGCGAGAGATTTTACGCGAGAAACTGGACGTCGTGTACAAGGGTGAGGAAAGTGAACTGCTGAAGATGAAGAAAGAGTCCATACAAAAGAAACAAGACAAACGGAGGAAAGTGAATGAAAACATGGAGAAAAAGCGACTCTTCAAGGAGAGGCTCTGCTCCGAAGAAGAAGAGAAACTCTGATCCCACCGCTGTCTTCTTTCTGTCATGGATTATTCACTGTAGACTGACCGCTGGAGCGGAGTCACCTGGACATGAAGAACGGGGGATTGGAGACGATTGCAAACTGAACGAACTCTGTGTTCAGTGACACGAATGAGTCTCGAGTGGGAATGGAAACCGCTGGAGTTTCTGTTCAGGTGGTCCGTAAATAAAGCTGCAGTTCCTCCAGTGAACGTCGCTGCGTTTCATCATCGCTCGTACAGGAAACGCATCACAATCCAGCAGCACGCCTCGGTCATCACACGTCACATCTTCATCTTCATCATCATCATCATCCTCACCGTAGCTTTTGTTGCAGTTTTGTTTTTTTAACCACTAGAGGGCCGAAAGTGCCCACAGTACCTTTACATACTGTTTCTTGTGTTGGTCATTTAAATGTTATTTCTCATTTTAATGTCGGCAGACTACGATCATGGACGATAAAATACAAGCATTCAGATTATTTAACAACAGTAAAAACATGGATTGAAAAGAAAATGTTAAACGTTTAGTTTTAAAATGTCATTCTGTTGGTGAGAATTATATGTACAAAGAATTCTGGGAACATTAAAGAGTTGATTAAACAATCATTGAATGTATTTTGAATATACTGAATTATTAAACTATTATATAGTTGCAAAAGCACATTAAATTGGACGTCATAAGGATTATAAAGGTTTTTTCGATATTGACTGAAGACTCTTTGAGATTCTAGTTCTGCGTCAGAAAGTGAGGTTTGGTTGGACGAGATTCAGAGTTTACTCTGGTGAATGCTGCAACATTCTGGAACATGATTTTAGTTTTTTTTTTGTGCAAAACTTCTGCTGTTTTAGATGATCGACATTTATTTTGATAAGATTGATTGTTTTCATTTCAGTGATGATGTTTATTAAATACCAGATTATTTCCAATTCGTAATTATATTAGCAGGAGTAAACAGTAAAATCTCGTGTTTTAATCAGAACTGGAATCTAGAGAACGGCAGTATTTCATATCGGAAGTACGTCATGAAACACGGCGCGTGTAGTTTACTGTTTCCGCGTTCTTTAAACCAATCACACGCCTCTTCCTGCAAGAGTGACCAATGAGCGCAGCGATTGACATTTAAACCCGCGGAGCCTGACCGAGTGCTTCACCTCAGCCTCAGAAACCGCTGTTTGCTGCTGGAAACCTGATCGAGATGGGAAAAGGTACAGTAATAATGTTGCGAATTCGCATGTAAGACCTATTTGATTGTGAAAAACGATGATTATTTGAATCGATCTGATTTTAGTGACGCTTTAGCCAATAATGTGTCGTTATTTTGTCTGCGATCACTTTCTCCAGCTCGAATCCCGTCAGTTTCAGCACGAGAATGCGAGAATGCGCTTTATTTGTCTTCTCTTTAGGCAAGAAGTCGATCAAACGAAGACCAGGAGAAGAGAGAGTGAAGGAGGAGACTGAACCGGCGAAAGAAAACAAACACGGAGAAACACCGACGGTGAGAGAGAGAGAGAGAGAGACACTGAGAGAGAGAGTGAGAGAGACTGAGACACTGAGAGAGCGAGTGAGAGAGAGACACAGAGGGAGACTGAGACACTGAGAGAGAGAGTGAGAGAGACTGAGACACTGAGAGAGAGAGAGACACAGAGGGAGACTGAGACACTGAGAGAGAGTGAGGGAGACTGAGAGAGCGAGTGAGAGAGAGAGACACAGAGGGAGACTGAGACACTGAGAGAGGGACACTGAGAGAGAGAGAGACACAGAGGGAGACTGAGACACTGAGAGAGAGTGAGGGAGACTGAGACACTGAGAGAGCGAGTGAGAGAGAGACACAGAGGGAGACTGAGACACTGAGAGAGAGAGCAAGTGAGAGAGGGAGACAGTGAGAGAGAGAGACACAGAGGGAGACTGAGAGAGGGAGACTGAGACACTGAGAGAGAGACACAGAGGGAGACTGAGACACTGAGAGAGAGAGCGAGTGAGTGAGAGAGACACAGAGGGAGACTGAGAGAGAGAGTGAGAGAGGGAGACTGAGACACTGAGAGAGAGACACAGAGGGAGACTGAGACACTGAGAGAGACTGAGACACTGAGAGAGCGAGTGAGAGAGAGAGACACAGAGGGAGACTGAGAGAGAGTGAGAGCCAGTGAGAGAGGGAGACAGCGAGAGAGAGAGACACAGAGGGAGACTGAGAGAGAGAGAGACACAGAGGGAGACTGAGACACTGAGAGAGAGTGAGGGAGACTGAGAGAGCGAGTGAGAGAGAGAGACACAGAGGGAGACTGAGACACTGAGAGAGGGACACTGAGAGAGAGAGAGACACAGAGGGAGACTGAGACACTGAGAGAGAGTGAGGGAGACTGAGACACTGAGAGAGCGAGTGAGAGAGAGACACAGAGGGAGACTGAGACACTGAGAGAGAGAGCAAGTGAGAGAGGGAGACAGTGAGAGAGAGAGACACAGAGGGAGACTGAGAGAGGGAGACTGAGACACTGAGAGAGAGACACAGAGGGAGACTGAGACACTGAGAGAGCGAGTGAGTGAGAGAGACACAGAGGGAGACTGAGAGAGAGTGAGAGAGGGAGACTGAGACACTGAGAGAGAGACACAGAGGGAGACTGAGACACTGAGAGAGCGAGTGAGTGAGAGAGACACAGAGGGAGACTGAGAGAGAGTGAGAGAGGGAGACTGAGACACTGAGAGAGACTGAGACACTGAGAGAGCGAGTGAGAGAGAGAGACACAGAGGGAGACTGAGAGAGAGAGTGAGAGCCAGTGAGAGAGGGAGACAGTGAGAGACACCTTCTGATGTAATTGCATTAAATACTGTCTATACAACAATTCTGTTTAAAACAGTGGATCTAATGTCAGAATTTCATGTTCATGTTTGTACTGTAAACTTCTTTGGTCAGTTCACGAATAAATTATTAAAACAGTTTATTTGAAAGAATCAGAAGTGCAGTTCCAGTCTTGTTCAGCCGCTCAGGGTTGATACGGGATGAAGAAAGTAATCCGATACTTTTCAGAGCGAGTAATGAGTACAGTAATACAAGATGTAATGAGTGTGTTTTGAAGCGATCGATCTGTGATCTCTGTCTGAAGGTTAGAATACTTGTTGCTTGTAAATAAATTGATTTGATGTTTGTCTCAGACGAGTCGAGGTCAGCTGACGCTGCACGACTGTCTGACCGTGAGCAAGCCTCGCAGTCACCCTCTCGCTCCGCTGGTCCACGACAACGCCGCGCCGGACACGAGCGAACCCGCCGAAGGTACGACTCCTATCGTATTAAAGATGCACCTTCATCACGGTCGACGTGTTCTACAACGCTCTTCTTCCTCTGGACAGTCAAAGACGCAGACGAGCTGAAGGCCCCGAAACAAGGAAACTCCGGCAGACGGATCCCGAACGGCTCGGCGGATGATCCGAGCGTCGCGCCTCAGAAAGATTCTGGGACAAAGAAGCAAACAAAACCTGGGCAAAGAATAAATGGTGAAAAGTCAACAGACAGGAAGTACGTTTAGTAAATCAGTTTGCTGGTTTGGTAGTTTATTTGTGGAGGTTTGGCATCTGACCCTGTGTCTTATTTTCTTCAGATTGAAAGGCAAAGAGTCTGAACTCAATCGGAAGGTCACCGATTATTTTCCTGTCAGGCGAAGCTGCAGGAAAAGCAAAGCGGAGTTGAAGGTTTGTGAACTCTTCCAGAATTTGAAGTGTTTTTAAATCTGTCAACATTATGGATGAAAAGATCTGCCGTTTCAATTTGCCATGTTTGATGTGGACACGAACGGATGAATCGATGTTCTTCACTATTGTCATGTCAAGAGCTTAATGTGGACGTGTTGTGTGACAACAGTGTGAGAAGCAGCGGCACATCGACGATCTGCTCCGAAACGGTGTGGAGGACGGGCTGAAGGTACGTCTCGAACCATCTCCACGCTGTAATGCCAAACCTTTCGTTGCTTGCTTTAAGATCTGCTGTCCCCATCAGGTCAAGTGTATCGACGGGAAGGGAAGAGGGATTTTTGCGGACCGATCGTTTCAGAAAGACCAGTTTGTAGTGGAGTATCATGGGGATTTGTTGGAGATTTCTGATGCCAAAGCAAGAGAATCTCAGTACGCTGAAGATCCCTCGACCGGCTGCTACATGTACTATTTCCGCTTCCACGACAAAACCTACTGGTGAGTGTCTGAGCTTTAATGCAAGCGTTTGAGCTCGTCCACGTTCAGCCGTTCCACAGGTGGTTGAACTCATTCCACCGGATCGATCTGGGAGTGTAGAAGCTTTAGCCGAACCGAACTGACCTGACGCGTGAAGATGACGGGATTTAGACTCGTTTGGTTTGAAGATGAAAAACGTATCGAGGACAATGTTCTCTCACCATTCCTGGTTTCCAACACTCCCAGCGTTCGCTGGTCTCGCTGCTGCGCTCCGTGTGTTCCCGTCGTCTCCAGGAGCGTTCTTATGTAAATTGCATGAGTTTGTTTTGTCCATTAGATGAAAAAGTCCATACATTTACCCGCCTGTAACCCTTCCCACAGAAGCCATCCGGGCAGAGGTGGTTGAAAGCGGATGAGTGTATGGATTGTGTGCGATTTGGGACACGGCCCTGGTGTAACTGGGAATGTTGAGCTTTACTTTGACTCCTGCTGCAAATAATCTCTCCATTCAACCCTTCTAGTGTGGATGCCACCAAAGAAAGCACTCGCCTGGGCCGACTGATCAACCACAGTAAAAACGGAAACCTTCGGACCAAACTTCATGATCTAAACGGCACGCCTCACCTCATCTTCCTGGCCTCCAGAGACATCGAGGTGGACGAGGAGCTGCTGTATGATTACGGTGACCGCAGTAAAGACGCCATCGCTGCTCATCCGTGGCTCAAGCACTGACTCGCTCTTACTGGAGTCGTGTCATGTGACCTTGGACAGACGGTACCATAAAATGAACTGTTGTCTTGTGGAAGTTTACTTTTTAAACGAATACACCTTGGGTTAAAGCGGAATGACGTGAACCTTGAGATGATGTCTAAACACTGAATCGTTGGGAAAGTTCACTCAAATTAAATTTACTCACTCATGTCGTTCCAAACGTTTAGGACGTCCTTCTCTTTAGAAGAACACAAAATATTTCGAGGAAAGTTTTGGCTGTTTTTGTCCGGTCAGTGACGTCGTCTTTCAAGCTTCAAGAAGGAATGACCGTCTCAGATGATCGTGTGAGGACGAGTAACGGACAAGCGATTCTCGCTCTGGGTGAACTATTCATTTTAATGAGTAATGTATAAGAAAATCAATCTCTCTCAGTATGTTACTGTACATTTGTTTGTGATGGCATTACGACGCGTTTAATTGTTGGTTTTTGAGTCCTTTGTCTTTAACTTTAGTGACGTTCCATTAGGATTTGGAGCGTCACAGAAGCACAAACCATGTGTTAAAAATGAATAATGTGCAAAAATGTTGAGCTGCACATACTTTGTACAAACACTGTTCATTTTAACATGAAGCCATTCCATTTATTGAAATAAAGCATAATGCAGTACGAATCAAAAGAGCTTCAGGCAAAGATAAAAGACTTTAAGCTGCAATAAAAACCGTGAGGAGAAGCTGTCGTCCGGCGGCAGACTAAACCAGAGAACCGAGGCCTGAAAACACTCGTGAAGGACATGAACGTTACAGCTTAATTCAGAGAAACCCTTTTTCTGTGATCAAAGACTTTTATTGTGTTTCAAACATAAATGCAGATATAAGAAACAGCCGATAGGGAAAAGGAAAGCGACACACCAGTGGGATTTATGAAGAAAAAAAGAAAGCAATACTGTAAAAATCTTTAAATACAATTCTTCATATGTCAAAAACACGCCGTCTGAACGCTGGATATTAAATGTATATAATTAAGTGGTACATATTTGATTTTCTCACGGTCAGATCAAACACGGAAAATATAGAACGTCATCAGTTTATTTCTGAAGTAAGAGCCAGATGAACCTCTTCTTTATCGAATACATTTGATCTTTTAAATCATTTAATATCATGCATGTTGCCACGGTCAATCTTGGGCCAGTTGTTCAAAAGTAATTGATCGGATTGGATCCGATCTTGAAAATGGGTCGTTCAAAAGGAAAAAAAGGATCCTAAAATCCGATCTTGGTTTTGATCTGGATCAAATCATCAGTTCATGTTCTAAACTTCTTAGTAAGATCCAAAAAATTTGGTTTGGACAGATCCCATCAGAGGGAGGATTTCAGGAGCAAAAACATAATCAAACTTTAAAACTGGTTAAAAATACATTTATCATGTAATATACAGACACACATTTTGTGATTTAGCTCTTGATTAGTTTATCTGTTGAAGTAATAAATGAGAAGTTAGGGTTAGGCCTGTGAAGAGATTTGAGCCATAAAATAATCCCCAAACAGTAAATATCAAAAAATCTATTTCATTTCAAGTGTTTTAATCACAGTCCCTCGACTACATGGGAACAACCATAAGAGATGAACCAGTCAAAACTTCTGAGTTCTGCTAAAAAATACCCAGAATTCTTCAGGGAGAACCCCGAGAGACTGAAATATTTCTCCCCATCTCCTCTTTATCTCCCAATGTCCCTTCAGGGGCTCCGTAGAGCACTCGTAATCCAGATTTGGTAACCTGAGAAAGTGTGTGTTGATCCAATCCAATTTTGCTTTGAAAAACAGCACAAAAGTGAGACGGATTACCTGATCCTTGATTTCCAAATCCAGATCATTCTGATCCAGATTACACTGTGAACAACTGGCACAGGGTAACTCCGTAATCCATGTTTAAAGGTCCAGGTGTTAAGAACAGCTTTTCATATGTATAATTGTCATAAAGTTGCCCAGAGCTCTACTGACTGCAACCAACTTCATACTGTAATCAATTAAAAATACATTTTTACATTCATATGGCCTACAGCACTTCAGGAGTTTTATTAAACATTGTTACCCGCCTTCAGAAAAACCATGAGAGTATTTTAGTTGAAGTAACTCATAAACAATTATTAAAATTTGGACTAGAACGATATTTGCCGAGTCATATGGACAGTTTGTCAGCAAATACAGTCTGAAGATGTTTTCTGATTCAGTAAGATCTTCATGAAGTCTTCGAGCAAATCAATGAGCTTTAGTCACCAAAATCAGTCCCGAAGCGTTTGGGCCGTTTATAACACGAGTGATCAAGACCGACTAGAGGGCCGTCACACAGTTTTACAGTAAAAACGCTGAGCTACAGGAAGATGAACTAGATGTAGTAAAAATGCAAATGCATGTTAGTGTTTTTGACATTACTCATTCATGTTTCACACTCAGTCATGAACTTATAGACAACGGCTCCAAACAGCAAGATAAAAACGTACTCGTTTAAAAACAAGAGTTGAAGACTTCCAGCCCGAATGGGTCAGTCTGACAAAAAAGGCACTTCTCTGTGTTTGAAAGGCTCCGCTCGTGTCAGATGTGTTCGGTGTGCTGTATTAACCCTGCTAAAGTTTTGTAGATCGACTATTTTTGTCGAAATGAGAACCTGAAAGAGACAGAAACGGTTTGTCAACAAAATGAGCCAAAAAACAAGCGGTGAGTATAAAGGCTGAACCTGCTCTCGATCATAAACGGCATTCTTCTTCACGTTTGTAGAAAATCTGCTTAAAGGGTTCGTTCACCCTAAACTGAGATTTCCGTCATGAGTTCCTCACGTGCTTCCGCACCTCCGTTCATCTTCAGACACACATGAAGATGTTTTTGATGAGGTTTATGACTCCATAGATCAATATAATCCACAGCTCCAGAAAGGAACTGGTTCTGTAAAATGTTCAGACGCTTCTCTGTGCGTCACCGGAGTGAGGATGATGACGGAAGAGGAAAAATTGTTGAATAAAGTTATTTTTGTGTTGTTTTTGCGCACAGAAAGTGTTGCGGCCTCTTGATCCACTGCGTCACGTGACTGTTTTAACCATGTCTTCACTTCCTTTCTGGACCTTGAAAGTGTTGATTATATTGTGAACGAGTCATAAACCTCATCAGAAACATCTTCATGTGTGTCTGAAGATGAACGAAGATGTGGAACCGCATGAGGGAGAGGAACTCATGATTAAATCTCATTTTTCAGTGAACGAACGCTTTAATAAATGTGCTGAATGTCATAAACATCTGTCACAGCTGCAAACGTTCACTGAGGCTTGAAGGAGGAAACTTTTGAATTTTAAACCACCAAATATGTTTTTTATTCCAATTGTTTTACTTCA
>CM074310.1:10728939-10741439 GCA_037194245.1 Opsariichthys bidens | reverse complement strand
CCATTAATGTGGACGTCATTTGACTGACCTTCCTAAACACTGTTGTGGACCGCGAACATCTCTTCATGACTGCTGTTCCTGCTGTTCCTGATGACGCAAACATTGATCAGGAATGGTTTGGGAATTTTGATGAAGAGTTGAAGGCGTTTCATATCAGTATGTTAAAGCAGGTGCAGGCGGCTCTGGGTTTGGGTTTGGAGTTAGTTGCGGTGGTTCTCTGATCTGCATGCCTCCTGTAGAGCAGTTCTAGGCATGTCCAACTGGGAAGAGAGCCCGGGACAGACCCATGACACGCTGGAGGGATTACATCTCCACACTGGCCTCGGAATTCCCCAGATCGCCCAGGATCCCAGATGTTGGCTGGGGAAAAGCTTCGGTCTGCTCTTCTTTGGCTGCTGTTCTGTGGAATATGGATGTGATAAAGTCCACAGTACAGGGAAGGAGGAGGCGGGAACTGATAAAACAAAACGCAAATAACATAAAAGTAACAAGCAGCAAATAAACATAACACGAACCACAACGTCAGATGTCCAGGCCGGGCCTCTCAGGTTCTGGAGTCCGGTGTGGCGCAGGTGTCTCTTCAAAGAGGCCGTGGACTGCGTTGATTTATTATTTAAAATGTTTCCTGGGGTGCACTTATAATGTTCGTATGCTTTACACATCAAAAAATGCCATTATTTAGAAATAAAATGCATTTTTCTACCCTGGTTTTAAGGGGCGTGTCTGCTGAGAGACTTCAGTGTAAACGCCCACTGCTGTGATTGGCTGACATATTTGCATATGGAATAGCTAAGTATCACTCGTTTATCACATTTTTACTCTCACAGCGCTCAAGGTTAATCGTGAACAGTGTTGATTATAGCGTTACATTTCGATTAGAATTTCACTGCACTGTCTGTACGTTATCACAAAGTTTAGTTTAGCGGGAAGTTTTTGCAGCTTAGTTTTAATAAAAGGTATTTCTCTACATTAGAACAAACAGAAAGGAATTATTGGCAGTGTTTTCCCCTCTTCACCTCCTGAATGACTTTCAGAAAGTTGCGTTTTCATGGAGCAGCACCTCATCACGTCAGTAATGATGTCGCTAGTGTCAGGTCTGATTAGCGGTTCTATGATGTCATCGTTAGGGGCCTCCTCTGATTGGCCTCTGCTGATCCTGCAGCCAATGAGATTGTTTGCTCAACATTTCAATATTCTGGTTCAGTGTTTGCTGTAATCCATCAGAGCTCCTCTGAACCCCTCCACCTCCCCAGCTCCACCTGCCTAGATCTGCTACAGGATTGATGTATGTGTATTTATGCAGTGCGTTAGGTTCATTTATGGAAGAAACAGACACTAAACACAAACTTGCAAACAGCAAAGAAATCCTTATAATCTGCTCTCGTTCTCAACCGCTAACCTCTCTTCCTGACTGGATCCCAAGCTTCTCCTTTGGCTTCATTTTTGTCCTTTGACCAGAGGATTGTCATCCCACTGAAATTTGATTCGTTTTGCATATGGCCCTGCGTTTCTGCTTCAGAGAATGGTGTGTCATGTCTTTGTGCGGCACCGCTCTGGTCATGTCAAGGACTTTCCTCTGCAGATGTTGGTGAAAACCTGCTGTTAATTACAGCAGAACCAGAACACAATACATGTGCTGCTTTGAAGCGCACAGGAGCGCGGAGTCGAACCCTGCTCCAGCTCTCCTCCCGTGTGTTTGATTCAGGTCATGTGTCCGCAGGAGCAGGGTCAGAGGTCGCTGGTCTAAACCATGTGTTTCCCTTTGTTGAAGCCGTTATTCCCATTCTTAGAGGTTCTGATCGCTGGTGTTTAACCCGTAACAACACATTTATGACGATCTGGTGCTGAATGAGCGACACGCGTGAAACATCCATGATAGCTCTCACTGTTTGGTGGTACTAGTCTTTAAAAGGTGATTTTTCTGGATTGCAAAGCAAATAAAGAGCGGTGTGATCCTCGAGCGGAGCGTCGAGAGGTTTCCGCATGAGTCCATATGTAGGACACACCTCACCAGCCTCAGAGGACAGATATGGCTGTGTATTAAATTAGGTCAATGTTTTTGCTTCATATTTGCGCAGCAACGAACCAAAGCTGCATATAAAAGTGCTGTGATTTTAAAAGTGACTGGAAATGGGACGTTTGTGACGCATGCGGCGCGATTAACCTAAGACTGATGTGGACACGTGAAGCAGCCGGAAGAGTCCATCACCTGCCCGATGTTTGAAAGTTGAACACAAAACTATTGTGTTTTTTGCCTCATTGAACCTGAAAGAGATTTCAAATATACTGAAGAGTGCGGCGAGTGAGTCGTGTCCCATTTCAAAACGATTCCAAAATGCCAAAAACAAAGATGGAGATGTTGATGCATCAGGATAAGGCTGGGGTGGGCGATATGACCTGAATATTATATCATAATATGAGTCATTTTACTTCACAGTAACGCATATATAACGTTAGAAATGACGCCACCATATTCTTTCCAGTGCTAATGTTAGCATCTTATGAAAGCTAACTGGAGAAAGTGAAAAGCTCTTAAGGAATTACTGATAACAAGTGAACCGTCAGCAATAAGAGAAATAGAAGCAATAAATGCAGAGTTTTTTCTGTTGCAGGACGCCTTACAGAGGATAATTGCCACGTTAGCAAACAAAAATGAGGAGCTCCATAACTTCATTGAAACGCTGAATCACACGTTGGGTCGAGTTCAGGTGAGTCTCCTTCTGTAAATAAGGGTTATGACGATAAAGAATGAGCGTTCTGGACACAAACACACACACAAGATCTCACGCATCGTCATCTAGTTTTGAAAGCCCATTTCTGCCACATGCAGAAAATAAACATAATTTTGACATAAAAAGTCCAAATTATGGCCTAAGGAGTCGCATAATCGTATAATTTCTACATAACTTTGACTTTTCATGTCATCATTGTGATTTTATCTTATTGTTTACTTTTTATGTTTTAGTATAAACACAATTAGTGTCTCATTAATTCGACTTATGTCATAATTGTGTTTTTTGTCGTAATTTCAATGTCTTATCTGATCATTTCTACTTTTTATCTCATCATTTTTATCATAATTAGGACTTTGAATCTCATCATTTCAATTTGTCAATGATTTTTTTGTGAAAATCTCTACTTTTTATCGCGTCAGTTTGACTTTTCATGTCATCATTGTGATTTTATCTCATAATTTAGTTTTTATGTTATGTTTATAACTTTGTATCTCATAAATTCAACTTGTTTTTGTTGTAAATAGGGTTTCTTATCTGAAATTTTCTACTCTTTGTCTCATTTTTTATTTTATCTCATCGTTTTGATTTTTCATGTCATAATGATGAATTTCGTGTCAAAATTATTATTTACCGTGATTTATATTGCTCATAAAGTTATGCGTGCAGTGGCTAATGGCTGAAGCGTCCAGATAAAGTGGTTCAGGTCTCTGTCTCTGTCACTGGGGCTTTACGGGTGGCAGGAAATATCTAATAACGGTTTTAATTACTTTTATGCACTTCAAAAATTGGCCACAATATATTTTGTATCAAGTCAGTGTTTAGTTTTCTGGTTGAAACTCTCTCTCCCTTCCGTTGAAATGTTGTCTTGTTTCAGGTCAACTCCACTCAGGTGGTGTCGGATTTAGAGGAGGAATTCGACACGCTGTACTCCATGCTGGACGAGATGAAAGAGAGTATGACGAGTGCCATCAAACAGGAAACGGTCCGGAAATCCCACGAGCTTCAGGTCAGTCTTCACCCAATCCTCTCCGGAAACATGTATCTGTAATTATTCTGAACACTGAATGAGACAATATTATAATCACAGAAATGAACACGTTGTTTTCCCAGCCCTACTGTACATCTACTATAAAAGAACAGCAGCGCTGCTCATATTTCAGTCAGGATCACACGCTCTGACATCAGAGAACCTTGATTCCACGTTTATACAGTCAGTTTTTATTTTTTTATTTTTCTGTTAAAGTTTCTGGTTGTGTGTGTTTGTGAGTGTGTGAGTGTGTGTGTGTGTGTGAGTGTGTGTATGAGTGTGAGTGTGTGTGTGTGAGTATGTGTGAGTGTGTGTGTGTATGAGTGTATGAGTGTGAGTGTGTGTATGAGTGTGTGTGTGAGTGTGAGTCTGTGTGTGTGTGTGTGTATGAGTGTGTGTGTGTGTGAGTGTGTGTATGAGTGTATGAGTGTGAGTGTGTGTATGAGTGTGTGTGTGAGTGTGAGTCTGTGTGTGTGTGTGTGTGTGTGTGTGTGTATGAGTGTGTGTGTGTATGAGTGTGTGTGTGTGTGTGTGTGTGAGTGTGTGTATGAGTGTATGAGTGTGAGTGTGAGTGTGTGTGTGTGTGTGTGTGTGTGTGTGTGTGTGTATGAGTGTGTGTGTGAGTGTGAGTCTGTGTGTGTGTGTGTGTGTGTGTGTGTGTATGAGTGTGTGTGTGTATGAGTGTGAGTGTGTGTGAGTGTGTGTATGAGTGTATGAGTGTGAGTGTATGTGTGAGTGTGTGTGTGTGTGTGTGTGAGTGTGTGTGAGTGTGAGTGTGAGTGTGTATGAGTGTGAGTGTGAGTGTGTGTATGAATGTGTGTGTGTGTATGAGTGTGAGTGTGTGTGTGTGAGTATGTGTGAGTGAGTGTGTGTGTGTGAGTATGTGTGAGTGTGTGTGTGTGAGTGTGTGTGTGTATGAGTGTGTATGAGTGTGAGTGTGTGTGTGTGAGTATGTGTGAGTATGTGTGAGTGTGTATGAGTGTGA
Source organism: Opsariichthys bidens (assembly GCA_037194245.1). Lineage (NCBI taxonomy): Eukaryota > Metazoa > Chordata > Actinopteri > Cypriniformes > Xenocyprididae > Opsariichthys > Opsariichthys bidens. The sequence goes on along the minus strand of CM074310.1, from coordinate 10,736,692 downwards.
GTGTGTGTGTGTGTGAGTGTGTGTGAGTGTGTGTGTGTGAGTGTGTGTGTGGCAGTGCTGCTGATGTCATGCTGCTGTAATGGCAGTATTGTGCCCATCCCTCTAAGTCCACTGAACAGGAACAATACCGGAGAGAGGAATGAGCTCAAATAAGTGATTAACCATCCGCTCTCTTCCCATCCTTAGCCGTAAACACACCGGCAGCTACAGGGACATTGGCACAGGGTCTTTTAAAGTTATCTGTAGCTTCTGCATGTCTTTATTGTTTTATCACCATTTGTTGTCCTCGTGAATCAGTCCAATACTCCACTGTTGCAGTGTCACTGACAGTTTGACACGGCTTTCCACTCTCTAAACCTTCACTGTCATCACGTTTTGAACATGGTGATGCACGAACAGTTTAAAATTCTGCCAGATTTTTCATGTTACGGTTGATAATCAGACTGGTGTAAAGGATCCCAACCTTCAAGCTGAAGGATCTGGATGAGATATTCTGAATGATCAATCCACAATCTGAATCATAATCACACCGTGTTCATTGTTGGCCAGAGGAGAGCCAGTTTCTCCCAAGGGTTCGAGACATGGATGATGACATCACTGAACAGATCTTTGGTGTGCTGAGCAGATTTCTTCCAGTTCAGTGGACATGTAGGGTAAAGCTATTTTCTGAGTGTCATCATCAGAACATTAGGGCCTGTGTGGGTGAGTGTGTGTGTGAAACAAGAATGACAGTAACCACGGTGATAGAGGAGTGGAGGGAAAGCCTGAACGTAAGACATGTGACAAACAGAAACACACGTAACAATAACACACACCACATGTTTATTTTTTAACATTTTGTGATTTCAACAACCAGATCCAGTTTCATCTGGAATGTGTCCCAGATCCCCTCCTGAAGGGATTTGAGTGACTGGATTAGTGCCCGGGCACACTTGGTCACGTCATGTGTTTTATCCGATGGGAAATCTATCCGATCGGGAAAAGAGCAGGTGTAAACGCCCTTTGAAACGCATTCGAGATCACAAATAATCACAAATCATCAGAATAATGAAATCTACATGTACACAAATGTGTACAAACACTGTATCACACACTCAAGCCATTTGTTTAAAAACAGATTCATTCAGGAATAAAACGAGCGATTCCATCAGGGCATCATTGAATTATTCACTCGACTGTGTTTCATCAGGCTGAGTTTGGAGCTTCTGTCTTTGGAGGAGCGAATGTAGTAACTCGTAATATTATGTCCGCCATGTTTATCATGCTTGATATTACTTAGTAATTACTTATTACTTAGTATTACTTAGTAACAGTAAAGAGTAAACATGTGATATTTCTTAAGCAGTTTTCGTACTTCTCTCGCTGTTGGTCTGAATGTCAGATTTCTGCTCATGGCTGACATGAGGAACAACACTTCTCTTTGCAAGCCCAAAGACTATAGTGTTCAAGTGAGAAATAAATGAGGCTGGATGTTAACAGCGAACAGAGATGGTTTTAAAATGAAGCTCTGTGTTCTCCAGAACCAGCTGACCCAGAGCAGCAGTGCGTTAGAGAGTGCCGAGGAGCTGCTGGAGTTCGCGAACACTGCGCTGCACATCACGGACGAGGAGCAGTTCACGAAGGTACTGATGTGTTTGAGAAAGAGAGTTGCAGCTCGTGTAATTTGTTAAAAGGTTGGTTTTGTTGTCTCTTAAAATTCCTGTTTAATTTACTGCGGCTTGTTTAAAGTGCCCCTGTTATGCTTTACGATGTTCCCTTTCTTGCAGTGTGTGATAGAGCTGGTGTGAATGCAAAAGTTTCCTAAAACACAGAAGCGATTGAAACGGCCTGAGTTGTCAGTTTTATGTGCTGCTTGAAACTACGTTGGTTTTTAACGAACAAATCTGCATAAAGGTGTTCATTGGCTGATCAGCGTCTCTTTGCCCCGCCCTCAATCACTGAAGTCTATCTGAGACGGGACGAGTTTGTTTCGTGATGTTCATGTCGAGAAGACGCTGTTTTCTGCCGCCAAAGTAAATCCACTTTAACGCTCTTCCAGAGAATGAGACTGTAAAACTGTTCATCTGCATCAAGAATCGAGGAAGCCGCCGAAGCTGAAATTCGCAAATGTTAACGGGAGAAATGAGCGGATGTTTTTTAATCTGGGATGTATAAACCTGTTGTTGGAGATAACCTTTAAAATAGCGTAATCGGGGCACTTTAAAAGCTGCAAGAAAACCAAGAACAAAACTGAAATGATGCATACTAATCTTGCTTATTTTCCGGAGGTTGACTCCTCATTGAAGTAATGCTAACAGATAACACAAGTCTTCTATGATCTGTTAATTAAAATCCATGAAAAGCTAAAGCTGCATTTCCACCCAGACCTGTTACTGTCTGCGATTCCATCGGGATCTAAAGTACCGTGAAGATAAGTGGTGACGCTCAACTTTCCCGTTCCAGTTTCGTCGTCCAACCTCGTCCTCGGTCCATCGGTCGCCATTGTTGATTCCAATAGCGAACAAAAGCTTTCTGCTCTTACTGCACGCGCCGCAACAGACCTTTAAAAGTGGTGGTGGAGATAAAATGCTGTGTGAACTCAATCAATCAGCATGTTCAGCGCCCAGGCCCACCTCCGAAAGCTCCTGATCTTCCTCATGAGCAGGGACTTTCTGAGGGCCGAGTTTTTACCCACAACTTCATTTGATTCCTGCGGTCGAAACACACAGAGTCTCGCCCCGAAGCCTCTGGTTCCTGCGGTGGAAATGTGGCTTAACGTGTACAAAACAAAACACAAGAATCTATGAAACTGCTCATTAACCTGTGCTTTCTATGTCTAGGATCCCACTTCACCCTCTGTTTGTGTATATCAGGTGCAGCACTGAGCCGAACTGCATGCTTTCACTTCACCCGCATGGCGATACTAACGACCTGCTCTTTTCTCCTCTCTTCCTCTTTCTTTCTCCCTCAATCACTGTTCCAAGGCTGCCAAACAGATCAAAGATAGGTACAGTATACGTTCCTCTCTGTGTGGGTGTGTGTCCAGCGATGGCCGGGTCGCTCAGGGTGTGTTCACACTTGGCAGGTTTAGTTGGATTAAAGCGAACTCTGGAGTGATTGCTCTGTTAGCGTGACGCTGCCGTCTGAACGAACGAGGAGAAAAGATGGGTCTCAGTCTGCCTCCAAACGAACTCTGGTGCGCTTCGACAGAAATACGAGTGCAGCACAGCCCAAAGACATGTAAACAAACCCAAAACAAGACAAGATGTGACTCCGTGAAGGACAGAACCACGTCTCCTCCGGCAGATCTTCGTTTGTGTGTGACAGGAACGCCGCCGCGGAGCTCCGTCGTGTTTCCACACACACACGGAGAGCCGTGAGCTCAGAGCACTGGGCAGTTTTGTTTTGTTTTGTGTCTTTAGGTTTGGCCTTAAAAATGACAGTGTGAACACGAAGTGAACCAGGACTAAATGCATTATTTTCTTTTCAGTCCCGAGGACACTACAAGTGTGAACACACCCTTAATGATAGTGATGCCAACGTGTGTGTGAGTCTGATCTGAGCCACCTGTAGTCTGTGTGCCATTATCACGTGAGTCTGCGTCCCAAATCAAATACGTCCCTACTATATAGTACATAAAAATAGTATACCAACAGAGTAGTGTGTCTGAATACTTAATACTTGAAAAGTCCCTGGATGACCTTCTTCTTCTGGCGAGATCCTGAAGTGCGCATTTGATGAACACAACTATCCCATGAGGCCATGGGAGAAGATTTATGAATGTCTCTCTGGCAGGTCACATGACTGTGACAATATGGTGAATGTAGTTCATATATAGAAGTACTTTTTTAACGCTCATGAAACGAATGTAGTACCTACTCTACAGTATGTGATTTCGGACGCAGCTATATTTTTTTTGCGATGCATGTCTACAAGGAATTTCTCTCTTTGGATTTGGATGTGTGCTGAAACTGTATTTGCTTTTCATTTGTGTTTGCAATTGATTCTCAGACACTCGCATTAAAACAGAAAGCTCAGTTTTACCTGCTAGTGAAGGAATAACATTGTGTGACATTAAATAAACAAGCTAACAAATGAGATCCACACCTCTGACACTCGGTTTGTGTTCTAGATCATTAAAACAGCGCCATCGCAATTCAAACAGCTTCATGATCTTATTCCTAAATGACATCGATTCCACCCGATTGTATCCATTACATCCTGCACCAGTAGGTGGCGACAAGGGACCATGATTAACTCTTTGTCTTAACCTCTAGATCATGGGTCTTCAACCGGGGGTCCGCGGCGGTATTGCAGGGGGTCCGTCAATTAATGTTTGATCACAAATAATTTTAAAAAAAAATAAAACGTGTAAAAACATCACAAAGTCAAATTTAAATAAAATATATTTTATTTTACAAATAGTATTACATTAACAGCTTTAATAAAACCCTTCCGTCCACGTGCAGTCACGTGATCTCATGATACTGTCAACAGACTATAATTTGAAAATGCTGCTGGCTAATAATTTATATACAATTTAACTCGCCAGAATGGATCGCCTGATAGTAAAATTAAAATGTGAAGTTCTGTTTAAACACACCAACCCGACGTCCAAGAACTAGCGGCGACGGAAGCCGACGGTGTTGTCGCTCATGTCGGCGGAAAAATATGAGCTTGAGCACCGAAAGAATTTAAGCCGACTGTCAACTAGCGCCTGCATATAAATGAGATGACTGTCTATTTAAGCAGATATATTTGTCTATATTCGTCATTCAAAAGGGAAAAGCGAAACCAAGACGGCAAGTATACAAACCATATACAAAGCAGCGCTTGCTGACGGTTTTGAATATCAGTCATGCTGATCACGTGCTTTATTCCACTCCTCTCATGTTATGATGAAAATATTCGTGCGTTCGAGTGCTCGGGTAAGAGGACGTGAAATTAGAACAAGCTTCCGTCGGTGCCGTCATGACTTATTCGCTTGCTTTCATAACTTTTGCTATATATTCTCGTGAACTGACTCGTTTACTATGCTGAACAGCCAATCAGAGTTCTCTCTCTCACCGACGCCCCGACGCCGATTCAACATGAGAATCGGCCGAAAAATGAGAAGGGTCTGACTGCAGACCGTGGGCGAGTGGAGCTCCACTCTCAAACAGGAAATACGTCACCTCCACTTGAATTAATAAAGAAGGGCCATGATGGTGTCGCTATGAGCTCTTTTAATTTTTACCATAGACAAATTTTACCTAAATATTAAAGTCCGAATCGCGAGCTATAAAGTCCGAATCGCGAGCCATAAAGTCCGAATCGCGAGCCATAAAGTCCGAATCGCGAGCCATAAAGTCCAAATCGCGAGCCATAAAGTCCGAATCGCGAGCTATAAAGTCCGAATCGCGAGCCATAATGTCCGAATCGCGAGCTATAAAGTCCGAATCACGAGCTATAAAAGTCCGAATCGCGAGCCATAAAGTCCGAATCGCGAGCTATAAAGTCCGAATCGCGAGCTATAAAGTCCAAATCGCGAGCTATAAAGTCCGAATCGCGAGCCATAAAGTCCAAATCGCGAGCTATAATGTCCGAATCGCGAGCTATAAAGTCCGAATCGCGAGATATAAAGTCCGAATCGCGAGATATAAAGTCCGAATCGCGAGCCATAAAGTCCGAATCGCGAGCCATAAAGTCCGAATCGCGAGATATAAAGTCCGAATCGCGAGCCATAAAGTCCGAATCGCGAGCCATAAAGTCCGAATCGCGAGCCATAAAGTCCGAATAGCGAGCCATAAAGTCCGAATCGCGAGATATAAAGTCCGAATCGCGAGCCATAAAGTCCGAATCGCGAGCTATAAAGTCCGAATCGCGAGCCGTAATGTCCGAATCGCGAGCCATAAAGTCCGAATCGCGAGCCATAAAGTCCGAATCGCGAGCCATAAAGTCCGAATCGCGAGCCATAAAGTCCGAATCGCGAGCCATAATGTCCGAATCGCGAGCCATAAAGTCCGAATCGCGAGCTATAAAGTCCGAATCGCGAGCCATAAAGTCCGAATCGCGAGCTATAAAAGTCCGAATCGCGAGCTATAAAGTCCGAATCGCGAGCTATAAAGTCCGAATCGCGAGCTATAAAAGTCCGAATCGCGAGCTATAAAGTCCGAATCGCGAGATATAAAGTCCGAATCGCGAGATATAAAGTCCGAATCGCGAGCCATAAAGTCCGAATCGCGAGCCATAAAGTCCGAATCGCGAGATATAAAGTCCGAATCGCGAGCCATAAAGTCCGAATCGCGAGCCATAAAGTCCGAATCGCGAGCCATAAAGTCCGAATAGCGAGCCATAAAGTCCGAATCGCGAGATATAAAGTCCGAATCGCGAGCCATAAAGTCCGAATCGCGAGCCATAAAGTCCGAATCGCGAGCTATAAAGTCCGAATCGCGAGCCATAAAGTCCGAATCGCGAGCCATAAAGTCCGAATCGCGAACCATAAAGTCCGAATCGCGAGATATAAAGTCCGAATCGCGAGCCATAAAGTCCGAATCGCGAGCTATAAAGTCCGAATCGCGAGCCATAAAGTCCGAATCGCGAGCCATAAAGTCCGAATCGCGAGATATAAAGTCCGAATCGCGAGATATAAAGTCCGAATCGCGAGCCATAAAGTCCGAATCGCGAGCCATAAAGTCCGAATCGCGAGCCATAAAGTCCGAATCGCGAGATATAAAGTCCGAATCGCGAGCCATAAAGTCCGAATCGCGAGCCATAAAGTCCGAATCGCGAGCCATAAAGTCCGAATCGCGAGCCATAAAGTCCGAATCGCGAGCCATAAAGTCCGAATCGCGAGATATAAAGTCCGAATCGCGAGCTATAAAGTCCGAATCGCGAGCCATAAAGTCCGAATCGCGAGCCATAAAGTCCGAATCGCGAGATATAAAGTCCGAATCGCGAGCCATAAAGTCCGAATCGCGAGCCATAAAGTCCGAATCGCGAGCCATAAAGTCCGAATCGCGAGCCATAAAGTCCGAATCGCGAGCCATAAAGTCCGAATCGCGAGATATAAAGTCCGAATCGCGAGCCATAAAGTCCGAATCGCGAGCCATAAAGTCCGAATCGCGAGCCATAAAGTCCGAATCGCGAGATATAAAGTCCGAATCGCGAGATATAAAGTCCGAATCGCGAGATATAAAGTCCGAATCGCGAGATATAAAGTCCGAATCGCGAGCTATAAAGTCCGAATCGCGAGCTGTTTGACATATTTTGTGTGGGGGGGTCCCTGCTCCATGTCTCGCTCATCTAAGGGGTCCTTGCCCTGAAAAACGTTGAAGACCCCTGCTCTAGTAAATGACTGTATTTTATTTAGCCGTCTGTTCAGATCTGTGGGAGAATCGTGATCTCCATTTGAAACTATTTGTGATTCTCAGTTGATCCAGAACGGTGTAATCAGCCTCGACGCTCCGTAAACCGACACGCTGCTCATATTTAATACATGTTTTTACGGTGGCTTTGCATCCATTGGGAATGAAAGGCTTCTAATGAAAGCGGGGAGGCTGGTTACACTGCTCTAAAACATAATGAATTAATTATATATGCATATGCAATGGGAATGTTAACCTTAAAACTACAGTGTGCTAAAAACGGGCATGACTATTGAAGTGGCATCTGCACCCGTTCCACACCGTGAGACATGAGTCCCGTTATTTATGCGATACTGTGCCAAATATTGTCTTTGATAACAAAAAATATATGGTAAGTGAGAACTATTACAGACTTGATATTCATGAAA
>CM074310.1:10588939-10723939 GCA_037194245.1 Opsariichthys bidens | reverse complement strand
AAACCTCGTAACTCCATCTGAGCTTGATTTTGGTACAATGTTGATAATATAATGACACATTCAAGTGTCTGACCACACATGAAGCCACAATATCAGCTTGCGATGTTTAATTATATATAAAGTGCAGTGTTTTTTTTTATTTCCTGGAAAGGAGCGTTTTTGAAAACAGCGGCGATATGTGACGATCAGTCAACACTTCAGTGCTCTTATTGAGACCTAAAACAAAACACTTTGATCACTTCAATTATCGCTTTGATAATTGACATAAAGCTGAAATAAAATCAAATGATTCTATAAAAACGGACATTTAAATGTAAATTAGAATTATTCGTTTTCTAAGTAGTTAAATTAGTTACTGAGCTCACACATGTGCTGTTACAGGTGACTGTCTTTGCTTAATTGTAATGCTCACTTATAATGACTTTAATAATGCTGTTGAAATGAGTCTTTAGCAAATCTCACAATAAATCTATTTTTGGTAACACTATATTTTAAGGTCATGTACTTGCTATAATAATAACGGTAAATTATGCATAATTACAAGTAAGTAACCCTAAACCGAACCCTAATTGTAAGTGGATGTAGTTAATTCATATTACTCTGTGCTTCATTGAGTAATTACAATGTAACTACGTCACCTTCAGTGTAACCCTTTTTTACTGTACATTATAATGCCTAAATCATCTTGCAGCATCTAAAATGTAGTTTAGTGTTAAGTTATATTTATCAGTTATTGGCAATAACGTAAAAACGTCATGGGTGCATCTCTAATAACTCCCTGCTCTTGTTCTTCTTTTCCACCAATCAGCAGTGCACACGTCACCAATCTGAAGAATATGTCCAGGTGACCGTGTGTCTTTAGCTGCCGTCTAGAGCCCTTGACTCCAGCTCCGCCTCGGGCTTTGTGTTCGCTGAGACTGATCTGAGCACAGCATTTCATAAAGAAGGATTACAGATCACAACTTTCATGCTAATACATTAATTACCAGAAGATGAATTAGTGCTCAATTAACGTTTCTAAATTCATGTGTGATCCTTATTTATGACACGTGTGTTCCTGGTGGGGTTTTCTGTGTTTCTAAAGCGAGTGCTCTTGGAAATGACCGCACTGATGACGGGTTTTGCATGTGCCACGTGTGTTACTGAGAGTAGAATATCGGTCTCATGATATGTTTGGTCTTGTTGTCAACTGTCATAATGATGATTCTTTGCGATCACCTCCCTCTTTGAAACTTTGCCATTTCTTGAAATGTTTTGAATGGATGAGCTAAATCTGAGTTGTGCAACTTTTAATTCAACTTCATACTAAACATAAAGTTGCTTTTCCACGCTCGCATCCTCGTGACTGTGGTGAGTAAGCATTCGCCTGAAATCACCGCTTTTCTGCTCGTCTCATCAGTCACTCCATCTCGGCAAACCGTCTCTGAACCGCCTCGGTTCTGCATGTTCTGCGGCGCTCAGAGTCCTGAGATGAAGCTCAGTCTGTCAGGACGGGTGTCTTCTGTCTGGGTCCTCCTTCAGCTGTTCTTCTACTGATTGGTGGGATCTTACATTTGGCTGATGGAGGACGGGACAAGCGCTTAATCATTCTCAAATAAAAATACACTTGTTTGTGCACTTTGTTGAATTGTACATCAAATACACAACAAAATACACAATCAGTTGCCTGCACTTGATGTGTAATTAGCAGTCGTAATCTGCACAGCCGTTATTGTCCAAACGATCAGGATCATTACAGTTTTTCGTGGCATTAAACGTTTCGAGCGGCATTGCATCACTTGTGCTACTGTGGCTACACATCGCTTTTCCATGAATTTGTCCAGATTTTCCATTAGATTTTCCATCGCTTTTCTCACCACCATCACAAACAGTAGGGTTGGGTTGAAAATATAAATTTCTCATTTTGATGAACCGCATGAACAAAACTTGATCAAACAATCCAGTGTTCTCACAGATCGCTGGTGCGGCACCGCTTCACTGCTGTTATAGCACACAATAAAGGAAGACACACATTACTGAAATATATCATGTAAATGTGAATGTTTGTACACCAGCTGTTAATTTTAGTCCTGATTGACAGGGTTCTCTGTATTTTACAGCATTAGAGATTTCCTGACATATAAATGAATCCATATCAAATCTAACTGGGATCTGAACTCAACTGAAAATGAATCAAATTGTGAAATTTGTGTCAATGCCCAACCCTAACAAACAGGGACATGCTGTGTTTAATATCTCTCTTCTCTCCTATCTCCTCCTCCTCCTTTCCTTTCCTCTCTTCTCTTCTCTCCTCTTCTCTTCTCTTCTCTTCTTCTCTCCTCTCTCCTCCTCTTCTTCTCTCCTCTTCTTCTTCTCTTCTTTCTCTTTCTTCTCTCTTCTCTTCTTCTCTTCTCTTCTCTTCTCTTCTCTTCTCTCCTCTCTTCTCTTCTCTTCTCTTCTCTCCTATCTCCTCCTCCTCCTTTCCTTTCTCTTCTCTTCTCTTCTCTTCTCTTCTCTTCTTCTTCTCTTCTCTTCTCTTCTCTTCTCTTCTCTTCTCTTCTTCTCTCCTCTCTCCTCCTCTTCTTCTCTCCTCTTCTTCTTCTCTTCTCTTCTCTTCTCTTCTCTTCTCTTCTTCTCTTCTCTTCTCCTCTCTTCTCTTCTCTTCTCTTCTCTTCTCTTCTTCTCTTCTCCTCTTCTTCTCTTCTCTTCTCTTCTCTTCTCTTCTTCTCTTCTCTTCTCTTCTCTTCTCCTCTCTTCTCTTCTCTTCTCTTCTCTTCTCCTCTCTTCTCTTCTTGACTCTTCTCTTCTCCTCTTCTTCTCTTCTTCTCTTCTTCACTCTTCTCTTCTCCTCTTCTTCTCTTCTCTTCTCTTCTCTTCTCTTTCTCTTCTCTTCTCTTCTCTTCTCTTCTCCTCTTCTCTTCTCCTCTTCTCTTCTCTCCTCTCTTCTCTTCTCTTCTCTTCTCTTCTCTTCTCTTCTTGACTCTTCTCTTCTCCTCTTCTCTTCTCTTCTCCTCTCTTCTCTTCTTCTCTTCTTCTCTTCTTCACTCTTCTCTTCTCCTCTTCTTCTCTTCTCCTCTTCTTCTCTTCTCTTCTCCTCTCTTCTCTTCTCTTCTCTTCTTCTCTTCTCCTCTTCTTCTCTTCTCTTCTCCTCTTCTCTTCTCTCCTCTCTTCTCTTCTCTTCTCTTCTCTTCTCTTCTTCTCTTCTCTTGTCTTCTTCTCTTCTTCTCTCTTCTCTTCTCTTCTCTTCTCTTCTTCACTCTTCTCTTCTCCTCTTCTTCTCTTCTCCTCTTCTTCTCTTCTCTTCTCCTCTCTTCTCTTCTCTTCTCTTCTCTTCTTCTCTTCTCCTCTTCTTCTCTTCTCTTCTTCTCTTCTCTTCTCCTCTCTTCTCTTCTCTTCTCTTCTCTTCTTCTCTTCTCCTCTTCTTCTCTTCTCTTCTCCTCTTCTCTTCTCTCCTCTCTTCTCTTCTCTTCTCTTCTTTCTCTTCTCTTCTCTTCTCTTCTTCTCTTCTTCTCTTCTTCTCTCTTCTCTTCTCTTCTCTTCTCTTCTTCACTCTTCTCTTCTCCTCTTCTTCTCTTCTCCTCTTCTTCTCTTCTCTTCTCTTCTCTTCTCTTCTCTTCTCTTCTCCTCTCTTCTCTTCTCTTCTCTTCTCTTCTTCTCTTCTCCTCTTCTTCTCTTCTCTTTCTCCTCTCTTCTCTTCTCTTCTCTTCTCTTCTCTTCTCTTCTTCTTCTCTTCTCTTCTCTTCTCTTCTCTCTTCTCCTCTTCTTCTCTTCTCCTCTTCTTCTCTTCTCTCCTCTCTTCTCTTCTCTTCTCTTCTCTTCTCTTCTCTTCTCTTCTTGACTCTTCTTGACTCTTCTCTTCTCCTCTTCTCCTCTTCTTCTCTTCTCTTCTCCTCTCTTCTCTTCTTCTCTTCTCCTCTTCTTCTCTTCTCCTCTTCTCTTCTCTCCTCTTTCTCTTCTCTTCTCTTCTCTTCTTCTCTTCTCTTCTTCTCTTCTTCACTCTTCTCTTCTTTCTTCTTCTTCTCTTCTCCTCTTCTTCTCTTCTCCTCTTCTCCTCTTCTTCTCTTCTCTTCTCCTCTCTTCTCCTCTTCTCTTCTCTTCTCTTCTCTTCTTCTCTTCTTCTCTTCTTCACTCTTCTCTCCTCTCTTCTCCTCTTCTTCTCTTCTCCTCTTCTTCTTCTTCTCTTCTCTTCTCCTCTTCTCTTCTCTTCTCTTCTCCTCTCTTCTCCTCTTCTCTTCTCTTCTCTTCTCTTCTTCTCTTCTTCACTCTTCTCTCCTCTCTTCTCTTCTCTTCTCTTCTCTTCTTCTCTTCTCCTCTTCTTCTCTTCTCCTCTTCTTCTCTTCTCTTCTCCTCTCTTCTCTTCTCTTCTCTTCTCTTCTCTTCTCTTCTCTTCTCTTCTCTTCTTCTCTTCTCCTCTTCTTCTCTTCTCTCTTCTTCTCTTCTCTTCTCCTCTCTTCTCTTATCTTCTCTTCTCTTCTCTTCTCTTCTCTTCTTCTTCTCCTCTTTCTTTCTTCTCCTCCTCTTCCTTCTCTTCCTCTCTTCTCTCTCTTCTCTTCTCTTCTCTTCTCTTCTCTTCTTCTCTTCTCCTCTTCTTCTCTTCTCTTCTCCTCTCTTCTCTTCTCTTCTCTTCTCTCTCTTCTCTTCTTCTCTTCTCCTCTTCTTCTCTCTCCTCTTCTCTCTTCTTCTCTTCTCTTCTCTTCTCTTCTCTTCCTCTTCTCTTCTTCTTCTCTTCCTCTCTTCTCTCTCTCTCTCCTCTTCTTCTCTTCTCCTCTCTTCTCTTCTCTCCTCTCTTCTCTTCTCTTCTCTTCTCTTCTCTTCTCCTCTTCTCTCTTCTCTCTCTCCTCTTCTTCTCTTCTCCTCTTCTCTTCTCTCCTCTCTTCTCTTCTCTTCTCTTCTCTTCTTCTCTTCTCTTCTTCTCTTCTTCACTCTTCTCTTCTCTTCTCTTCTTCTCTTCTCCTCTTCTTCTCTTTCTCTCTTCTCCTCTTCTTCTCTTCTCTTCTCCTCTCTTCTCCTCTTCTCTTCTCTTCTCTCTTCTCTTCTTCTCTCTTCTTCTCTTCTTCACTCTTCTCTCCTCTCTTCTCTCTCTTCTCTTCTCCTCTTCTCCTCTTCTCTCTTCTCTTCTCCTCTCTTCTCCTCTTCTCTTCTCTTCTCTTCTCCTCTCTTCTCCTCTTCTCTTCTCTTCTCTTCTCTTCTTCTCTTCTTCACTCTTCTCTCCTCTCTTCTCTTCTCTTCTTCTCTTCTCCTCTTCTTCTCTTCTCCTCTTCTTCTCTTCTCTTCTCCTCTCTTCTTCTTCTCTTCTCTTCTCTTCTCTTCTCTTCTCTTCTCTTCTCTTCTTCTCTTCTCCTCTTCTTCTCTTCTCTTCTCGTGTGTTGTGAGAGTAAGAGTGTTTGCACATGTTTTGATGATTTATCTTTGCGCTCACACCAGCTGAAGTGTTGGTTTTGTCTGTCGGTGTGTGTCGTGACCATCGGTGTCTCTGATGATTTCAGAAGTGGAACTCCATCTCCTAAACGAACGTCAGTGAGTCGCTCGCCGGCCACCAGAGGAGCCAGAGATCGCTTCACCGGAGAGTCCTACACAGTTCTGGGTACCAAAATAACCTTAGAAATATGCCCTTTTACAAAGTCTTGATTTCCGGCTCTACTAGAGCAGGTTTTCCTGCTTGAGTGTTGATTATTTTCCTCATATCCTCCATTGTGCAGCTCCTCTCTTCCCAGTCTGTCAGTAACGCTCTGTTTACTTCCTGCCTCTATGAAGCCCCTCCTTCTGAAAAGCACACTGTGCTCTGATTGGTCGGCTGGAGCGGTGCGTTGTGATTGGTGTTTGGGAAATGCCCCGCCCCTTCTCATAACCGCCAGTTTCAACACACTACTAACTAACTCCACCAGGCCCCGCCCCTTTATTCTGCGCATGAATTATTTAAATGAGGAACATTGGGAAGAAAACTCCAGATGGAGGCGTTTCAGGAGTTCAGAAACACTGATGTAGAGAATAATAATAATCTTTTTCATGCTCAAACAGAAACATTACACACTAAAAAAAGCATAATTGGTCTTCTTTAAACATTAGGGTTTAAAAGAAAATGAATATTCAGTGTGTGTGTGTTCAGGTGACACGTGTGTAGAGTCCGGCCAGCATTACTGGGAGGTGAAGCCTCAGAAAGACTGCAAGTCCTACAGCGTTGGTTTGGCCTACAGAAACCTTGGGAAATTCGACCAGTTGGGAAAGACCAACAACACGTGGTGTATCCACGTCAACAACTGGCTGCAGAACTCATTTGCGGCCAAACACAACAACAAGGCAAAGAATTTGGATGTTCCGGTACCGGACAGCATAGGAGTCTACTGTGACTTTGATCGAGGTAATCTACAAAATCTGATCTGAAATGGCAAAAATACGTGTCGATGTTTTTTAATGCTTGATGAACCATATAAAGCATCATATTTGATGCGCCTCTGAATGACCGACACCATCAAAACTACTGACCACTGTCGCACACCATCTACTGATGCTCAGCGAGTAAAAGGGCTTTAGTATAATGACACAAACGTCCTTCAGCTGTGAAATCTGCTCTGATTTTCATAAACGTAAGAATAACTTTTATTTAGTCAGTGATATTTCAAGATGAACACTTACTGGACTGAAGTAACTCAGGTTTACTTGATGATCCAGAAGAAACTTGTTCAAATGTGAGTCTCAAATATGATCATCAGGTTTTAATACAGTCATCATTGTATTGCATTTTATGTTTTAAAACTAGAGCTTTGATCCTAAAACGAAGTATTTAAATATCATCTAACGACGGATATTTATAAAGATCTCACTGATTTACAGTGCAAGCATCAGAATTTTATCTTACTTTTTTGGCCAAATAAATCAGCAACGGCACCAAATTGTATATTTTTGCTCATTATGTGCCTCTGATTAATTTGAGGTGTTTTTCCTCCATATTCTCATTACATGACCCATAAAAGCCTGGTGTATCAAATACGATACACAAAACGTCCTCTTTTTTCGATTTTGTCTAAAAGGTGCAATAAATGGTTCATTAAAGAGGTCATGAACTGACATGTAAGAGGACGTTTCTGTCATTAATTCCTCATGGCACTTTCGTTCATCCTCAGAACAGAAATGAAGGTATTTGTGATGAAATCTGGGAGCGTTCTGACCTCGTGTGACATTATAAGATCTAAATATAATGCTGTAATCAACACAGCTGTAACACAGGCCACATTTATTTCATATGCAAAGATGCCAGCCAATCACAGCAGTGGGCGTTTACTCACAAGACACGCCCCTTAAAACGGAGCGTTCCAATCAGAGGAATAAAATCAGTGGCCTTTTATTTCTAATTGAAGACAATTTTGATGTAAAAGTCATGCTTACATTATAAGTGCACTTCAGAAACCATTATAAAATAATAAAACATGCAGTTCTTGACCCCGTTAAAGAGATTTTTCAAGCTGTTTGTCAGATGTGGAGGAAACCGACAGTTAATCATAAAGTGCAGATGAAACGGTTTGATTGTGTTATTGTGGGCAGTTCGACGGCCGTCGTCTGCAGGAACTCTAGCGCACGCTCAGATTGAGTTTCAGCCACTTCCATTCATGCTTTACTGTGAGCTGCTTCCCATCATGCGTCAGCTGAACGACTGCTGCTGTTTATTAAAGACTGTGTGTGTGTGTGTGTGTGTGTGCGTGTGTGTTTTTCAGGCCAACTCTCTTTCTATAATGCTGAAAACAAACAGTTACTCCACACATTTAAGATGAAGTTCACCCAGCCTGTTGTTCCAGCGTTCATGGTGAGTTTGGAGTACAAACATGAGGTTATTCTGTCGCAAACCATGAAATATCACGTATGATGTTTTTAATAAAACAGGAAAGAAAATTATTACAAAATGAAAGAAATTGTTTAGTATTTATCTTGACAAATGATAAAAGCTTGTAATAGTTTAATCACAGACACTCCGCTTTATCTTTGAGGCGATGATGTAAATGTTCAAAAGCCGCAGTGGTTACACTTTATTTTAGGGTTAGGGTTGGTTTGTGGTTCTTTGATTATAACTTTGCATAATTTATTATAATATGTACATAAGAAGAACACTAAAATAAAGTGTTTATGACCACTAACAAAACTTCATCTCTTCAACGTAATACAGTTTTAGTTGCTGATGTCTCTTTAAAGAATGTTGAAATGTCGTCTTCACACATGAAAACAAACTGAGCGACAATTGAAGGGATTCACTCGTGTCGCTGAAGTCCGTCATCCGTCATTGAATCGTTCACTCAGTCGTTCAGTCATTGAATCGTTCACTCAGTCGTTCAGTCATTGAATCGTTCACTC
This sequence comes from Opsariichthys bidens, assembly GCA_037194245.1. Lineage (NCBI taxonomy): Eukaryota > Metazoa > Chordata > Actinopteri > Cypriniformes > Xenocyprididae > Opsariichthys > Opsariichthys bidens. Next base: position 10,715,620 of record CM074310.1, on the reverse strand, counting down.
AGTCGTTCAGTCATTGAATCGTTCACTCAGTCGTTCAGTCATTGAATCGTTCACTCAGTCGTTCAGTCATTGAATCGTTCACTCAGTCGTTCAGTCATTGAATCGTTCACTCAGTCGTTCAGTCATTGAATCGTTCACTCAGTCGTTCAGTCATTGAATCGTTCACTCAGTCGTTCAGTCATTGAATCGTTCACTCAGTCGTTCAGTCATTGAATCGTTCACTCAGTCGTTCAGTCATTGAATCGTTCACTCAGTCGTTCAGTCATTGAATCGTTCACTCAGTCGTTCAGTCATTGAATCGTTCACTCAGTCGTTCAGTCATTGAATCGTTCACTCAGTCGTTCAGTCATTGAATCGTTCACTCAGTCGTTCAGTCATTGAATCGTTCACTCAGTCGTTCAGTCATTGAATCGTTCACTCAGTCGTTCAGTCATTGAATCGTTCACTGCGCAGAATCAACGAGTAACTGATTAAACGTTATAAATGAGCGACAACAACTAAGCCTTCAGTTGTGTGAATGAGTTATTCAACATTAGAATAACAGTTTTGTTTTTCATGCTGATGTGAAGTTAAGCTGAATTATTCTGGAGTATTGTAAGTAATTATTGGAATATTTAACTAAATGTACATTCATTGGTTCATTTTCTCCTTTTCTGCATTACTAATTGAGTTCGTATTAAATCTTGGCGTTGTGTGTCAGTGGCTGTTGTGACGATTTGCTTGTAATATTCCTCATTTGTGAGTTGCTGTCGTTAATGGATACTTCCTGTCGCTGTTCTTCTCATCACGCCTCCGAACACACACTTCACCATCAGCCAGTGTGTGTGGAGAGACATTCACGACATCTCCAGTCGCTTCTGCTCTTGATCTTGTTGTCGCAGCTCTTTATATAAAGCTGAATATATAAGCATGTCCAACTGTATCTGTTTACGTACAGAATGCTCGTGTAAAACCGTATTTATATCAAATCTCAATGTAAAATGTGAACTCTATTGCCCGGATTTAATCTACTGAATGTGAAATATATGGAATGAAGAAATTAAGATTTTCTGAACAGCGGTTTTGGAAATATTTGTGTCGCTCAAAAAGCGCTATATAAATAATTTTGACTTCACATTACAGTAAATATGATTAAAAGCTGTAGTCCGAGCTGGTGAAGATGTTTGACTCCAGCGATTGGCGTCGGGTTTGCGCTTCAACGGGCAAATACACACAGAGATGTGAAAAATGTGAGATGTGTCTTTTCCTGCTCCTCCTGACAGCTTCAGTCACTGAATCAGGAGCAGCTCCGCTGATGGCCGCGTGTCTGTTTCAGGTGTGGTGCGGCGGTCTGACACTGACCTCGGGCCTGCAGGTTCCCAGCGCGGTGAGAAGCTTCCAGAAAACAGAGAACGGGCTGGGAGGGTCGAACAGCAGCATATCCCAGCAGGATCCCTCCGTGTCCTGCGATATCTGCTTCTACGATAAACTGCCTTCGGTGGATTCCCTCCTGCCGTGAACATCTCCTTCAGGAACACCGGACACACTCGCGGCGGCCGAGGCTCGTAGACCGGCGGGATCCGAGGGACGTTTCCTTCACGTCCTCTTCCACTGAGACCTTCAGCGGGAGATGTTTGCGTCGGAAAAGCTAGTGGCTTTATCAGGGAATAGTTGAGTGCACTTTCTTTCACTGATCTAGATGCTTCTTTGAGTTGTTTGTCATGTTGTTTTAGTTTGGTTCTGTGTAGTGTGTGTTTCATCTGCTTCCTGTGGGATTTTATGACATGTCCTTCGATCCCAAAGCTGTAGATCATCCTTCAGTTGGTGAATTTGAGCTTTGCCCAAGTGAAAAAGCGGTGAAAGCTGCTTTTAATGTCCCCTGATGGTCCTAAACTGTTATTATTATATCTGGATAATAATTTTGGATGTGTGTTTTTGTTGTATAAATGCGTCATCCTGCGTTTGTCGTTATGTTGATTTTTAAAAGTCATTTATGTCTAATTTTTGGACTGAAGCAAGATTTTGTCAAACACTTGTGCAGAAACTAATAAAACCTCTGTAACACTCCTTATGAGCTTAATTCCAAACATTAAAGCTCACCAAAGACTTCCACGGACTCAGTGTCGACTGTGATCGCGCCATCTGGTGGTGGAATGAAAGCTTAGGAAATGTCATATCCTAAGACTGAGGATAGTATTAAAGTTTTCTCTCCACTACGGATGGGTTGGGTATGAAAGTATGAAGACATCATGGAAAGGAAAACGAACAACACAAATGATCAACAGCTCAGTAGGCGAAATAAAACAAGAACAGCCAGAGATCTTATTACACAAGGAGACGCCAACCTTCACGCAGCCTAATGGGTCACGTGTGCCTCGTAAACCAATCGCATGACAGCCCGTGCGCCGTTGACGTTACTCTTACTGTCTGTCATAAAACATCATTTTTCCGTTGTAAAGCACTCAAATATAAGTGTTGAATGGCATACTGTTTTTATTCAGCTTCTCCTTCAGTGACATCCATTAATAACGACCTTTGTTTCTTTCAGAGGCTCTGGCACCGCTGCCTGTCTCCAAGATCTCTTAAAGGAACAGTTCACCCAGAAATGAAAATTACCCATGATTTACTCTCCCTCGAGCCTTGCTCGGTGTATACGATGATCTTCTTTCAGACTCAATCAGAGATTTATTTAAAAATATCCTGTCTCTTCCCAGCTTTGTAATGGTAGTGAAGCCCAAAAAGCATCCATCCATCATAAACATAATCCATACGATTACTTGGGGTTAATAAAGGCCTTCTGAAGTGAAGCGATGGATTTTTGTCATTAAAATATCCATATTTAAAACGTTTTAAAGTAAAACAACTGGCTTCTGGAAGACAACACGCCCCTGTTCATTGCCATTTTAAAGCTTGGAAGAGCGATGTTTTTAATTTCTACTTTATTTTAATTATTCTGATCGTGTTCGTCTGAAAGAAGATGGTCATGTACTGTAAAGATGGCCTTAAATCATGGGATGATTTTTAGGTGAACTATCCCTTTAAGACTATTTTACAACGCGTTTTCGTAGATTGAGTGTCCCTACTGGCGCACGGTCGCAGTGTGTTGAGAGTCCGATGTGAAAACACACAGGCAGAATAAATACGTTCATAAATGTTTGTGATGAAGCAGTTCTTCAGCGTTTTCCTGCTCCTGGTAAGTTTAACGAAGCGCTTTATTAATGCTGCTCGTTTTACTTTGAATGAAATGAATGTCGAATTAGGTTGTTTCATGACATCAGTGTGTTGTGTTTCCTCCGGGTCCAGGTGTGTGTGTGAGAGTGTGTGTGTGTGTGTGAGAGAGTGTGTGTGTGTGTGTGTGAGAACACAGGGATGATCCTCCTGTGTGTGAAGAGCGTCAGCAGCTCCAATGGCTCGAATAAACAGAACATTCGTGTTGACGCTCCTCATCGCCGCCAGCTCCATATTCCTGCTGTTCCAGATCTTCAGCTACAGACAGACGAGGGTGTGTGTGTGTGTGTGTGTGTGAGAGAGAGTGTGTGTGTGTGTGTGTGTGTGTGTCTGTGTGTGTGTGTGTGTGTGTGTGTGTGTGTGTGTGTGTGAGAGAGAGAGTGTGTGTGAGAGAGTGTGTGTGAGAGTGTGTGTGTGTGAGAGTGTGTGAGAGTGTGTGTGAGAGAGAGAGAGAGAGAGAGAGAGAGTGTGTGAGAGAGTGTGTGAGAGAGTGTGTGTGTGTGAGAGTGAGTGTGTGTGTGTGTGTGTGTGAGAGTGTTTGTGTGTGTGTGTGTGAGAGTGTGAGTGTGTGTGTGTGAGAGAGAGAGAGAGTGTGTGTGTAAATCATAATGAACGGTCACTCAGAGTTTGTGGGCGGGTGTCCTGAGATGATGTCACTGTGTCTTGTCCTCAGAATGGACTCGGTGTGTTCGGCAGTAAAGCTCATCTCTCTGGGAAAGAGGCACACTGGGTGAGTGTTTGATGGACTTTAGTCTGTCCAGACTCTGTTTCGCCTCAGACGTGAATGGCATTATTCCACCTCTGTTTCTCCTTGTTTTTTTAATCCAGCATTTGCTGAAGAAGTTCCTGGGACTGGTCCATAAGTTTAAATTGCCCGTGTTTCTGGTGGACACGGCGTCTCTGAAGCTCCTGTCCCAGGATGCCGTTCTGTACCGGGACAGTCGGCTGAAAGAGCCCCACTGCAGCTTCCTCTGCACACACAGAGACTTCACCACCTTCGCTCTGTATGGAAACCTCTGGAAATATGATGTGAGGGAATCCACAGAATCATGTAGGAAGTCAGAGCGGTTACGTTATTGATCCTGCTGAATAAATAAGGGATAACGACCGTCGTTACCTAATAATAAATGATGATGAGGACGTGAAATATTGATGCGCGTTGATTTGATCTCTTGTCTTGTGCAGGCCGCTCTGATGGAGGCGGCCGCTGAGCGCGGGCTGGAGCTGATGGAGCTTCATGGGAAAGACCCCCGACTGGTCAGCATGGACGATCTGACGGCCAAAGAAATCCCGCTGCACTTCCTGTTCCGCTTTAACAGCCGTCTGGTTCATGTGGTGGTTCTGTACGAGCGCAGCGGGAAGTACCTGTGGCACGGCCCTCTCAGGCTGAGAGCCGGGACGGACCGGACCTTCGCCTCCTTCGGGAAACTGGACTTCGGCCGTCATGCCGGAGCCTTTGACAGGTGACGCCGCCGCGAACATCACATGTGCACACGGTCCAGAAGCTTCTCTTCCAGGAAGAATCTTTTTTAAAGAAATGAATGCGGTTATTCATCAAGGATGCATTAAATCCATCGAAAGACGATTATAATGTTAGAAAAGATTCTGTTTCAAATAAATTCTGAATTTTCTATTCATCAAAGAACCCTCACAAATAAAATGTTGGTTTCCACAAAAATCTGAAGCAGCAAAACTGTTTCCAACACTGATAATAATCATAAATGTTTGTGATTTCTGAAGGGTCGTGTGACTCTGAGGACTGGAGATTCACTGTACACATGATTTACACTGGAGTAATATTTCACTGTTTTACTGTCATTTTGATCAAGTCAATGCAGTCTTGATGAGCAGAAGAGACTCTTTCAGGAACATGAAGTAAAGTTTGGGTGCAGGAGAGAATCTTCAGACATGCTTTAATTGTGTGTTTTCCAGGCCGGAGCTCATCCTGACCACTCTGGATGGGCTGGATGTAAGAATCCCCAAAAACTTCTCTGGTTTCCTGCGTGAGTTTTCCAGCAGTCGCTTCCTGGAGTGTCGCAGTCGAGAAGCCAAGGCCTTCTTCCAGGTACTGCGCTTTGAGGAGAAATATAAATACAAAAAGTGTTTGAACATGTTTGGACTTAGAGTTGCACAATTAATACTTAAAATTAATGAATTTATTCCTAAACGACAGGGATTCGTAACCCTTTGTCCAGTCCGATCACAGCGAACATTCAGATCTGATCCAGAGAGCCGCTGTCGTGTGAAGATATGAAGCAGATTCACAAACACACCATCGTTATTTCTGTCTTAAAATAATTCAGATGAATCACGGGATGAAAGTTCATAGTTCAGATGTCATAAACACGGATGTCTACAGTAGTGATCGAAACACAGTAAATCCCCTTTGAAAGAAACTTGACGCTTCAAATGAAGATTTGATCAGTTACATCATTACACCAGTTGGTGGCGACAAACGCCTGTTAAAAATGTGCGAGTCACTGAATCACTCGCTCAAGAGATTCATTCAAAAACCTTTTTGTCAGGACCTCGAGTAAATGGCATGTTATTTTGTTTAGTTGTCCTTTCAGAACTTCAGGCTTCTCTGTTTGAAGCGAAAGCAAGTGTCTGTTGATGCCGAGTCGCGCAGCTCTCGTTGAACTGTTGTCTGCTTTAAGCGATGCTCAGTGTCACCATGATGTTGTGCAGCTGTACCCAGAAGACACCTCTGCCGAGGCTGTGGACTTCAGGATGAGGGCGAAGAGTCTTCTTCACCTGGCCTCCAGAGTCCTCTCCGAGCTGGGCGTCCCGTTCTGGCTCAGCAGTGGAACCTGTCTCGGTGAGAATCACACGGATCACACTTTTAAATGCAGCGAATCCCAGCCTATACGCTAACGTCGAATGATTATGATTTTTAATGTTTTTGAAAGAGTCTCTCCTGCTCACCAAGACATTTATTTGACTTTGGGACTGTTTTCTATGTGAATATACAGTACAGTGAATGTTCAGCATCGTTCCTCCAGTCTTCAGAGTCACATGACCCTTCAGAAGTCACTCTGATTGGACGGTGCAGGTGTGAGCCTGTGGTGAACATCGCTCGACTGAACTTTGATGTTTCGTTCTACAACACAAATGAGACGCACATATAGAGAAAATAACTCTGAAGCAGTGATGTTCATTTTTGAAAACGTACGTTTTTAATAAGTAACTAGATCAGATGTGAGCGTGTGCAGCGTACAACAAATCCTCAAAGTGTAGTGGAGCTATGTTTATCACAGCCGTCACACCAGCGGCGGAAACGTTTAAAGAGTGAAGCGTTCTAGTGATGATATTTGGCAAAGTAGATTAAAATCCAAAAGCAGAATATCTAGTGTTCAACTTTTGGTCAATAGATGGCGTGTTGCACAACAATCGTCTGGCGGGTCAAACATGGGTTTTTTTTTTGTTTGTTTTTTTCATCATTTAGCAGACGCTTTTATGCAAAGCCACTTACAGGGGGAGCAATCAGGGGTCAGGTGTCTCGCTCAAGGACACTTTAGTCGCGGTGTCGAAGGTGGAGAGAGTGCTGTTCATTCACAATCCCCACCGGCGTGGGAATCGGACCAACAACCTTCGGATTACAAGCCCGGCTCCCTCACCACTAGGCCACGACTATCTGTTTTTGTTTTTGGCCAGCATGATCTAAAAAAAACTGATCTGGGACAAAATTTGGTGAAAATCCACTCAATGTTGTAGCAAGAGTTGTAAAAACTGCTGCGCTTGCAAAAGAGAACGTGGAAAAGATGGTGTCTTTGTACTCGGACCGACAGCTATAGACCAAATGAATCAGTAGTAAGGTCGAATTATCAAAGAGTGAAATCCAGAAATAAGTCTGTCGGAGTGACGGCTGTGACGTATACCTGGTTTGTTTGAGTGCAGTGTTTTCTGACATCCAACATCCTCCACTTCAGATTCATTATAGAAGAAAACTGTCAAAGGTTTCTTTTTATCAACAGGATCTAACAATGATCTGCACCAGATCCGATGAACACTCCGGCTTTTTTTTACAGAAATCAGATTTTGATCTTTGGCCTTTCAGTTCAAAAGCTGTTGGTGGCGCTAGGGCGTTTGAGACGGAGACTTTGCCGTGGATGATGTTCATAGTGTGCCACATTCAGAACTTCCCTATGTTTGGTTCTGTGAATAGAAATTGAACCCAGGTCATCGAACTGCTCTTCCTCTGCTGCTTCCCACAGGATGGTACAGGCAGTGTAATATCATTCCCTACAGTAAAGACGTGGATCTGGGCGTTTGGATCAAAGACTACAGGCATGACATCACTCAGGCGTTCCAGAAGGCCGGTCTCCCGCTCAAGCACAAGTTCGGGAAGGTGAGGAGTCGCTCGGGACACCCGAGACGTCGTGTTCCTTGATTACATTAAATGATTTAATAATAATATGTGAGGAAATGTTTAAATTGTCTTTGCTGTTTTACATGTTCAGTTATTTGGGCAGCTGTAATTCAGTTCTTGAGGAAACGAGATTAGACTGTCATCGAGGATGTCACTCCAATATTTCAGCCCAACATCAAAATGTTCATGTTATAATAGGCGACTGCGTGTCAATCGTCTCAGAGTTCCATCACAATGATTCTAAGGATCACTAAAATACTGATTATTGATAGATTAGTGTGGTGAAATCAAGACCTGATTGTTTGATTGCAGGTGGAGGACAGTTTGGAGCTCTCCTTCCAGGGGAACGACGTGAAGCTGGACATCTTCTTTTTTTATGATGAAGGTGAGGTCGTCTGGAACGGAGGAACGCAGGCAAAGAGCGGCAAAAAATTCAAGTGAGTGTTGAGAGTTTTCTATAATCAATAAACATTGCTTGTGATATCAGTCACATGCTTCAGTCGTGGACGTTGCTGGACCTTTAGAGTCCAAAATTTGGAGAAGGGTCTGTCTGCATCCCGCAGTACTACCACGTACTTCAAGTCACGCCTCTTCAAGTTACGCCTTCCGCGAATAAAACAATCTTTTAAAGTAAATTATTTTATGTTTTATGAATGAAATATGTGTAAGATGAGCTTGTATTGCTATCGAATCTCAAGTATGAAACAAGCTAGTAGTAAAACAAAATAAATACTATCAAATTAATACGAACTCATGCAATTATAGCTAAAAACCTTTCCCTGAACCTACCCCTTCCACAAAAATGTCCTGAAGAGTTTCATAGTCAAAATACTTCAAAAATGACAAAAACAAACAGCATGACCTTGTAGTTGTTAGACGACCCGATCCCTCATCACTAGGTGGCGATAGTGAAGGTTAAAAAGCAAAAAGAGTGAAGTAGAAGAAGAGCAGTGCTAGTGACCATTGTGTCTAGAAGGGATACATGCAGCGACGGCCAGAAGTGAGGCAGAATCTATGGATAAATAACAGAAAATTAAATGTGCTGCTTATCAAATTGTGTTTTATTAACATCGACACCTACCCTTACAATACTGCAAATACAGTGATTAAATGAAATAAATATGAAATGCTGCATCGTCTCTTTTTGACGTCTCGCGTGGTTCGGTGTGACGTGGACAACTTCAAGTTACGCCTCCTTCCTGTTACGCCCCTCTCTTGCAGTCCGCAGACAGATTCTATTGAAAATTTGATTGTTCAGTCGGAAGTGTGTAATATGAGCCTTCATGTAAACCGATCGCGTGCGGCTTTCGTCCAATCACTGACGCTATACTGATGCTGCGAATATGCAAATTTGAGCTCATTAACCCTGGGTTTAGGAATGTACAGCTCACGAGTACCCATGATAAGCAGGATAACTCATCCCGAGTCTTCTTGTATTTGTGTTTGCTGACAGATATGTGTTCCCACGATTCAGTCTGTGTTGGACCGAGCTGATGGAGCTGAAGGTCCTCGTTCCCTGCGAGACCGGCGACTATGTGACGGCCAACTATGGACCCAACTGGAATGTTCCTGTGAAAACCTGGGACTGGAAGAGCTCCCCGTTCAACGTGCAGGAGAACGGAGTCTGGCCTGTGAGGGAATGGGATGATGTCATTCAGGTTTACTGAAGCATCATGGGAGTTGCAGTATTTTGTTGTGCTCCCGTTGGAATGGGCAGTTTCAAACCACTCCTGCAAACTCTGTTCCCTGAAAGTCTGAGAACATTGATTAAAACATTAATGTCATGCTTAGAAGGTACAGAATGTGTGAAAAAAATGCTGTGGTGTTGATATAATGTATGTTGTTTTTTGAATAAACTGTTGTGTGAAATATTAATGCGTTAGACGTGGTGGTGGTCAAGCACTGTTTTTTTTATAGCAGCTTCTAAGATCTAAAGGGCAGGTGTCTGACGTATTCATGATATCAATATACAAAATACATTTTGATGATGGCAAAGGTGTACACAAAGTTGTTTAATTTGAGTGCACCAGCGTCCCTGGGAACGGTTGTGTGGAGCTGAACCTCCTCCAGTCGAGCACTGGTCAGTGGTCAGTGGTCAGTGAGGGAAGTGAAGAACCTTGACGTGTTGTGCAACAGCTAAAGCTGCATGTCATCTGATTGTCCACAGCGGCTTTTACCATTGTGCCTGACGCGGTTGTGAACATTGAAAACGGCAGGGGACCAGAAACTGAACCTTGATGCACACCTACGGTCAGCTGATGAAACTCGGACACTGTGAGTGTGTGCAGGAGAGATTCTTGATGGTCTTTGCACTTTTGGCTTTTCATCAAGTGTTTTTTCAGACTAGTGGAAAGAAACTCAGGTGTATTTTGGATGTTATTTTTATAGCACGTCCGTAGATTTCAATTATTTTGTAAAGGCCGTTTTGTCAAAATGCAGCGATTGGCTTTAACACACTCGCCCTGGACGGATGATCCGGGACAGGCCGTCTCAGAGGACGTCCAGAACACCCTTCATGAGCGCTGTCCTAGTGGACCCAGACGGGCTGGACACTTGTGCCACCGCAAGCTGTCCGGGTCACTGGAGGAGAGTCTGCGAGAACAGTCTCATCTTAGGGTTTGAGTCTACAGTTCAACTCCCATCTATATTCTGAAGGCTTTTCCAGAGGTTTCTTGATATATAATTTGCTGGATTTTATTCTTAACTTTTCTGGCAGTTGACAGTATTTTCTGATTGATGGAGTGATGGGTTTTTGCTGAGGGGATTTTGGATATCTCTGCCAAATTTTGAACCAAACTTCTTCCAATATTCAGATTTTTGTTCTAGAAATGTATGCAAACTAGTGCCGATTTAATTAGATAATGCCTCATTTGCATATTTAAACTTGTAATACAAAAACATGTTTGCAACTTGTAACGTAATCAATCACCTGGTGATAACCAGGTTTATTACCCAGTTCTCCTGTGGTCTCCAAATGAGAGCCAATTCCTCAAAAACAGCCTCACGATTTTGTTTTGTTTTGCATAGTTGTTTTCCTCACTGTTAATCCATTTTACAAGAATCACTGAACGTGTGCAATGTATGACTGATGGAACGTGGTTTTACGTAAAACATTTAGCACATAAAAAGGCAACATATTTAATCTACATTAAGAATCTCAGAAGCTCTGATCAGAAAAGAAAACCCCATTCATTTAATTTTGGATTTATCACAAAAGTCCATGATGTTGTAGACGCTGTACAAGTATATTAGGCTTCATTTCAATTTTGTTTCTCTGTATAAAACAAAAGCATCGGTGCGGCTTTTAAATATTATAAAGTGTCAGCGTGAACGAAGTATTTGACGCTTGATTTTTGTGTCCTTGTGATGTAATTATGCATCAGTTCATTATTCCTATAGTAAATACATGTAATCAACCCTAACTTAAGCACAGTTCATATTACTCCTTACTTGAACAAGGACACCTTACATTAACAAACGCGTAGCCACATTTTTTTATTTTCAGTGAAAGCTCCATTGAAATAAACCAAAAAAAAAAAACAGCAATTCATTTTTTTTATTTTTTTGTTTTGTACAAAAGTGATCCATATAGTATCCAACAGATACTACAACAACAAATGGCTTAAGTCATTTTACAAACCTTCATGACATTTATCCTTTCACTGGACAGAGGAAGCAAGTGTGGGAATACTGACCCACTTCCCAATCAAAACACAGGAAAACGAGCCTGGCGTCAGACAGAGCGAAAGAAACGTACTTGACACGACGGTCGCGTTCAGCAGCGCCTTGAAACTCAGACACAGAAATCACAAAGACGAGCGCAGTGTCAGCAAACACCTAAAAACTGCAATAGCCACGAAAGGAACGGACAGTCTGCTCAATCCAAAAGCAGGGACAAAACGAAACCAAACAAAACAAGGGAAGGCAGCTGCTTCAACACTGCAGCTACAGAAACAAAGATTAAAAATAGAAAATAAAAAAAAATTGGGTAAAAAAGCTTTTTGGTTTCACAGTTAATGTTTAACGCACTGCATGCATGATGCTAGCAATGACATGGGATTGATAACGTTTCGAAAAAATGCCCAGAAAGATTCCGTTCAGCTTTTGCATGAGAATATTAACTGCATTTTTAAAAAATGATCAACTAAATCTAACACTATCTACAAAAGGGACGAGGGGGAGGGACAAGAGGTTTAAAGCCGCTCCTCCTATCTCCGGTATCGGCCCCTCTCCTTCTCCCGCTCACGCTCTCGAATCCGCTCTCGTTCGCGATCACGCTCTCGGCCGCGCTCTCGCTCTCGGTCGCGCCGGCCGTCCCGTGGCCGGTCGCGCTCCCTCTGCCGGTCGCGCTCCCGCGGGCGGCTCCTGCGGCCGCTCACCACGGCCTGTGTCCGTCTCAGGAAGTCGTCCACACGCATGTCGTAGTCGTGCTGCAAAACAAACGTTTGAGAGAACGAGTGAGACAAAACTTAAAGCGGCTCCGCTCCGAAACTCCAGAGCACACCTGTGGAACACGACTACGCTCCTCACATCTAAACGAGGTGTGCGTGTTAGCGCTGGGCGACGGATATTCCTATCTGGATATTAGCGCAAAAGTTGGCGATGTTAGGTTGTGGGGGTCAACGAGCTTGATTTATTTTTATTTTATTTTTTTTTCAATAATATACTTTAGAAATAAAATAGAATGAATCGTTTTTGTGACTATGACTCATGGGGTGCGTGTCTTCATGAACCCTCTGTGTTTCGGTACTTTCCATAACGTCTCATCCCTCAAATTCGGTCCATTTTATCATGAAATTCCAACAATAAATGTGGTTTCGTCCCTCTCTGATGTGGCGGAGCGGAGCGAGGGAACGCCGCCGTCTCTTCCTCTGATACAGAATATGAATGAACATCTGAAGGCATGTTGACAGATGCAGTACAACTCACTGAAACGTCTCGTGTCATCGCCTCTGTTCACTACATCCATATTCACTCCACCTGTCTTGACTGATTAATGCATGCATAAATAAATCCGTCATGAAAACAAGTTCTGACGGCCAGTGTAACTGAAGATAATTTAACACCGAATTGGAGTGGAAACAGATTGAGAAGTTAAATCTCAAGACGTATCGATTTTGCTCCCAAATATCGTGACAGTACGGATTCGCGAGAAAAGCGCGTCTTCAGACATATTCCGCCACTTTGCGTGTTGAAGACGTCCCGATCCGTACGGACATGAGCGAACCGTATTCGTGTCATGTGGCACGGACCGACCTCTGATGGCTCACGGACAGGAATGTCTGTGATTGGCTACGACACTCGTACACGTGTGGAAACCGACGCTCGTGGGAGCGTTAATAAACGTTAAAATCAAAACATTATCGTGATGATCGCAATATTCCCTAAATTGTAGTTCGTCAGCAAAAACATCCCAATCATATCCTTAATATTCGACGTGTCGCCCAGCCCTAGCTGTTCTAAATGGCTAAACTTTACCAAACTGGAGGCGAAAGAGCGCACAACCCTCTTTTCCCTGAAGCGGGCATCATGGGGCATGGGATGGTGTCCTGAGTAAGGAGGGTGGGCCTGGGGCGGAGGAGGATGATGATGATGCTGGTAGTACGGGTGCTGGGGGGGGTGCTCCATACCAGGGTACGGGGCCTTCGGATTGAACAAAGAAGAAGAAGTGTGGATTAAAACATGGATGACCAGAAGAACAGAAACAGAAATCCCAGAGGATACGGCCGGCCTCACCATTCCCTGCCACGGTGGAGGAGGACCGATGTTGTGGTGGAACTCCCTCATGTAGTCATTGTAGGACTGGAAATGAGAAATTAAGCGTTAATGCTGTTCATAATGTCAGAATGTCCAGCAGCTTCTGTTGTATTCTCTGAGTCGACGTGGAACTAAGGTAAAGCGAACCACAGTCCTCACGAATAACACAAACACGTCTGTCTTCGTAATCTAATAAACACACATTACCTCCACCTTTGAAACTAATTTACTTCAATCCCTTTATTCGGGCATATAATGCCCACTTCTTCAATCCGATGACATTCCAAAGGATTAAACAGTCCCAGCCGCACATTTGATCCCGTTTCACCAGCATGTACAGGAGATTTCAGCCGTGAAATGGGTCTAGAATGGCATTTCATGTGGACTTGAGTCAAGAAAACAAACTTACTCCATTGAGGAACACATCTCTCCTCACACCAGTGAAGCGCCTGTGGAGAGACAGCCGTTAGAATGCGTGATGTGCCACTCAGAAATGGAGGATAATGAGGGAAAGACAACAAGACCAACCTGTCCACAGGCTGATTGCGAGGGTCCTGCATAAAACCTAAACGGACAGTGAAAATGAGACGGATTTCACCAATGACAGAAAGCACAGCACAACAAAACCAGCTCATTTAAAAACACAAACGTTACAACCAGCTTGGCAAAAAAGACAATCGTTAAAAAGCAAGTTACTCGTCTCGACAAGAGCCATAAGAAGAAGATAAACGCGTGGCACATTACGGTCTCGCTCTTTCAGAAAGACGACCACGAGGCAGAGGAAATAGGAGCTCTACACAGTGCAGATATTGACCTGGTCTCTGGGGGAATTCTGGGGTGTAATCAATCCTGGGCCGCTTCCGGTTGTGCATGTCATATTCTTCTGGACGACGCCTACGTAAATCAGGTACATTCATGTGAAAGATGGTACGGGTTTAAAAGACACACATGATCCATACAAACAACACTTTTCTTACAGTTATCAGTGTGTGTGTGTGTGTGTGTGTGTGTGAACTGGATTACATGTTTCAGCCCATTTCTTTCTAACAATCTCATTTTAGTGAATGAATGACATTAACAGGTGAATTCTGGAGGACACATCAAGCAAAACATCTGTAAGCAAGTGCTGTACATTCACACAAACCTAGCATACAATATTTTGTGTATATTTAGATCTTGTCCTGCATAGAACGATATTCTGGCTTCATTACAATCGACTCTCAGCATTTGTGGCAAAATGTTGATTAGGGCTGGATCATTAGAGCTTTCATTTAAATGGTTTATTTGATATGAGCAGCAGCAGCTGTGATTTGTAGCTTTGAGTGGCCAAACTCATGGACATTCATCATGTGACTTCAGAGGATGCAAGTTAAAATGCTTCTGGAGAGCTCTGCACGGTCACATCCCACCGTACTGACTGGAGACATTGCACACACCAAAGCAATTATGTCCGAATGTTTTCAGGTGATTGTTAGACCACGTTTATAAAAGAATAATAATAAAAATGTAAAAAATATCATGCCCACAATGAGAAGTTGAAGACAAACGACAATAAACATTAAGTTTTGAGAGTAAAGCCACAAGAGTGTGACGGAAATGCTCACGGAACTAGATCACGAGAAGCTGAAAACCTCTGCAGGAAACATGCAAGGACAGGTGTGTGAAATCAACACGATGCCACGAATGCTGCACTGACCCTGACGCTGCGGCCACATTCATGAGTTAACGCTCAATCCTCAGCAGAGCTCTACGTATTCAGTGTTGTGAGAAAACGCTTTGAAATCTACAGGCTAAATCGACTCCAGTAAATCCAGCTAAATAAACCTAGCGCACCTCACCTCGCTGGAAAACTGCCGAGCTTCTGGCTGCCTTTCACGGTCGACATCCAAGTCAACAAAACTTCCTCAGAGGACGCACACGAGTGGGACCGCACCAAACCATCTCAGCTTTATTTATGTGCTACTGTAGTTAATAACATTTTCAATTGGCTTCTTTTTTTAAACCTTCAGAGGTTTAGTTCATTTTAACCTTTTAAATTTAGGTACATTTATAGTAATTGTGACATTTTTATATTTAAAATATTGCTATTTAGGCTTAATATATTCTTATTTCCAGTTGCTTCAACTTTAAATGAAAATTAGAAACATCACTAAATGAAATAAGTATCATTTCTATATTTTATTTCGGCTCAACTTAAACATAAAATAACCCCGTCTGTGTTCATGAATTTCTCTGTTGACTTGGAAGTAAAACAACAAAAAGCAGCCAAAAAGTCATGAATGTCAAGAAGACGCTTAATTATTAAATGCACGTTAGTGGCATAATTTAAGTCACTATAAAATGTTCCCAATATATTTTTGGATACCATTTCTTGACCGGTCAAAGCTGCTACTACTGTGTCCTGCATATGGCTTGACAAAGAGCTCGGATAGTTCGCTGACGGACCATCCAAGTGCCATTCCAGCACGTATATTTACGTAAACAAGTTAGCATTAAAGTTCACTTCAGAATTCATTTATAATGAACATACTTATATTTATAATACAAATAAGTGTTACCAAATTTCCTGATAATTTACTCTCCTCCATGTCATCCAAGATGTTCATGTCTTTGTTTCTTCAGTTGAAAAGAAATGAAGGTTTTTCAGGAAAACATGCCAGGATTTTTCTCCATATTTTGGACTTCGTTGGGGCTCGACGTTGGAGGAAGTGTTTACAAAGTGAACGTGCAAAGACAAAGTCAAACGCTCTTTACAAAAAAAAAAAAAAAAAGTAAAGCAATGACGTCGGACGAATTTTAGGTTGGAGAACATCAGACGGAGTTTTTCCACCGTACCGCGGTACTTCCTCCTACGTCAGCGTGATGACGTGATGTGTGGCGCATCAGAGCAGCGTTTGTGGTTGAAAACTTTATAATGTTTATTTTTGTATAAAATGTCGATGGTTTCTCTAGATCAGGCTCTCGTTCCCTCGTCTGGATCATGTAGATCTTTGAAGCTGCACTGAAACTGACATTCGGACCCGTTGAACCCCGGTGACGTCCACTATATGGAGAACAATCCTGGCATGTTTTCCTTCATTTCTTTCCCACTGAAGAAAGAAAGACAAGAACATCTTGATGACGTGGAGGAGAGTGAATCATTTCTGAGGCGAACTAATCCTTTCTTGTGACAGTCCTGGACTTTAACAATCTTACAGTAGAGCCCTGCTCAGAACTGATTCTTTTTCTAGCTTTCGCTGTGTGTCCTGAAGCCAAAAAACCCACATGCCTTCAACTGCGCCATGAGGGATTGTGGAACACTTTTGATGAAAGATTATTCCTGAACTCGAACACATGCTCAATAATGAGGTGCCCTTAGTGAAAATGTCATTCGAACAAATGGTAAGAAACCCAATGTCAAAAACAACAGTATCTACAGTGGAGAACAATAAAATCTGGTTGAGAGTGTGACATACCGCATTCTTGTAGTTTTGTGACTGCTAACGTTGGCAAATACTTTTAAAGAGTAAAAGTTCATATAAAAGTCCATCTTATGCTTTAACACATTTTAAATGGGAGGGCCTGGTAAAGCAGAAGAAGGGGGAGTGATAAGGAGTGGTGCAGTCCATTGCAAAGCAAACCAAAAAGACCAAGAGAAGATCCAGACATCTGGAAATAACCCTTCTCTTGGGGTACTCAGTCCATGGAGGGCTCAGAGAAACACAGAAGAAGGGTAGGGTGGAGGCATCATCATCATCATCATCATCATTTTACACCCGCTTTAGTCCAAACCGCCTACCTACCACCAGCTGGAGCATCCCATCGATTGAGAGGCAACAAAGAGGGTGGGGAAAGGGGAGGGACGTGTACACCTGTAATGCATCCAAATTGGCGTCCGTCAGTTGGGGCTTGGGCCGAACAACGTGTAAACCGACAAACTTCCTCACGACGTTTGTCTGGAGAAAGTAAGGATGCGTTTAAGTCCTTTCTTTGAGCACTGGGGCTTGGAACAGAGTTCGTGTAAAGCAGTGCTCTATAGGGACAGTCCCTGGTGCGATTCGAGTCCATAAGCGCTGCGAACGGGAGAACATGCTCTCTTTTTCCCTCCCTCCCTGTCTGTCTCTGCCTCTCTGTTTTCACGCTTTCCTTCACCGTTTGACGCTACACCCCACACACTTCAACTAGCTATATTCTTAAGCACACACTGGAGCTTTTTCTGGACAGGAAAACCAGCAAAGAAGTCCCAAAATACGCTCCTCTTGAAAGCTCTGTTTAAACAACGACCGCTTTCTGCCCCTCAAATCGATGCGCCATCTTCTCTTTAATTATTAAGGCTCCTTTTAAAAGAGTCCCAAATTTGACTGGCTCTATCCCCCATGGACACTCCTGAAAGAAAAGGCTTTGGGAACAAATTTAAACATAGTCTCATCTACAGAAAGAAACAGACCTCAGTGCTACGACTAAAAAGTTAACTAGACCATTCTGAGGCTTAGGTTGTTAACAGTTAACAGGCACATCAGGTCGATCGTTACACCGTTTCAGCACCAATTAACCATCAAAATTAGCAAGAGCACGCAGGATTCACGCCGTGACTTTCCCGCAAAAGCCGCAGCCGGTCCGGTCTGCTCTGGTCAGCTTGGTTCGTGGCTCTTCTCTGACCCTCGCTCAAGTGACGATGAAGACGAAGGTGGAAAAATAACAAAAAAAACACACACTTGTTCCCTTCGCGTCAGGTGACGGGAACACAAGTGCGCACTATCAGTCCAAAGAACATTTCTAACCTTCCCACGTCCCGAGGGACGGGCTCTCTGTGGGGTAGTCGGCCCCGAGATCGAGGCTCTGAATGCATCCTCCTCTTGTGACGCATTTTGTGAATGACCTGATACAAGTCAATGCTCTCGTCCGGTGGGAAGAGCATGCACAGCTGTGTCCCGCAGTCCGGTTCGATCTCCTGCGGCCGGCCGTTCGCAGAGGTCCGAGCGGTCATGCGGGACAGTGGAGAGAAAGAACGTTAACATGAGTCTTTATGAACAAGTTAAGCAATTTTGTGCATTTTCCTTGACATCTATGAGGCTAAAAAGAGCAAATGCATTGAGAGGCGAGCGAGAAATCAAAATGGACCGTTTGCGTTCCTGGTCTTACTCCGCACAATTCATTGGAGCAAAAAAAGTTGCAATATTTCAGCAAACTCCGCCTCTGAAATGAAGTCCATTTCGATCCCTACGCTCCAACCACAGGCCTCGACAATAGAGATCACGTCACTAAACTTACTGGACTGAGCCATGAAATGCGAACATTTACTGTAATCTACATTTTCGGGGATGGCGCGTATACAGCTTTAATTACACCTTTAATTTCCCTTGACGTTTCACATCTTTTACATATTCCTCTATCTTCACAATGACGTGGAGCTGTGTAAATTATCAGGACATTTTAATTCTGAAGTCTAATCCTTAAAAGATCAACAGCTCCGTGCCACTACTTCCAGCAAAACGGCTTATTTGGGATAAATAAAATACTACAATAAAAATCTAAAATGCATGTCTAATTTTTCTTTTATAAGTTAAATAATTCTAAAAGTGTTTGTAGGCAAAAACAGTTTAAAAATGGTCTCGAAAAACCGAACCACCTGGATCCCTTCTGGTAGAACATCCTGTTTTTACAATCCAATCCCTGATGGATAAAACCACAGAAAAGTTATTAATAAAGAAGACGGCTAACCTGTCCATCTCGTCCAATCTTCACAGGCTTGTGTTCATTCCAGGAATTGGAGAGGTGAGCAGTTTTCGTGAAAGGTAATTCCCGCCTCCAAGCAGAAAGAAAATAAAAGCTCAACCGCTGAATATCAAACGAACAGCAAACAAGCCACAGATGTCATGGTTTAATACCTGCAAATCCAGTCAATTTTGAAGACTCCTCCAAGCATCTTGGCATTCATGCCTGCGGGCAGAACCCAGTGGATGGGAGAACCTCCATGATGAGACTCCGACGAGAGCCGAGCAAAACCTGAAACAAACACACATCCTTACTCTAAATGAGTTTACATTCTCTCACATGTTGTGCCATGCCAAATTTTACAGGTGGTACTGGCACTCTGAAATCTCAGCAAAACATCTGATCATCTGGATTGTTGCTTTGGTTTGGTATTCCTTATGGCAGCTTTTACCTTGAAACTTTCCACTCTCCCTAACGGAAAAGATCAGCACAACACTTCGAGCGGAGCGAAAAGCTGCGTTGAGTTTTTTCTCGTTGACAGGCAGAGTGGACCACACACCCTGAGAAAGAGAACACACGCCATGTTACGGGTTAAGCTTGCATTAAACTCAAGTAGTAAACGGAGCGGCGAGTGGCACACCTTTGCTTTAGCCAGGGAAACATTCTCATGGTTGTTGCTCTTAATTAGGAAAAACCTGGCCTCTCTCAGGATATACTTCAACTTGCTGGTTTGATCTTTAAAAAGACAAAAGGGGGGGGGGGGGGGAAGTCACAAAATGAGTCACACGGGTCAGTTCACGACTGCAACGACTAAATTGATAACAAGTTTCAATATTGATTAGCACTAGAAACTGATTACATTTGCCTCCCACGTTTTGACAATACACGTATAAGCCAAAGACGCACGTGGAAAATTGTTGTTCCATCTCTGTTAAAATCAAGGGTCTTAGTGCTGTACGGCACTAATCAATCCATTTCACAGTAAAATTAAAACGCATGCAAAATTCATTAAAATAATTAATTAAAACATAAATACATCTCAATTTCAACAATGAAGTAATATGCATACAATGATGCTTGTGCAACAACAATAATGTGCATCCAATCCAGTGGTTCCCAACCACGTTCCTGGAGGCCTCCCAACACTGCAGATTTTCCATGTTTCCTTTGTCTGACACACCCATTCCCGGTCTTGGAGTCTCTGCCGACGAGCTGATTCAGGTGGGCTTGATGAAGGAGAGTGTTGTGGGAACTCCAGGAACGTGGCTGGGAATCATCTACGGTCTCACATGATAGAACTCGTAATCTGATTGGTCAATTAATATTGAAGGTTATATGCTTAATATGTAGCTCTGTTTGACATTTTGTGTGATAATTGATAATAATAATTTTGGTCAGGAAATTCTGAGTGAAATCAAACGGTAACTCTAGCCACCTAACGCTTAATTTTTCCAGCCAGCGATGTGAATAATCGACGTCTTCAACATGTTTGTGTTTTTACTTTAGTTTAGTTAGACAAGAGCTTACAGACATGGCAATACAACTGAATGTACAAACATAATCTGGACGTGAGTGTGATGTTCTTACCCTTCCTCACAGCTCTGACAGAAGACGACAGCTTTTCATGCTTCTTTTCAGACCCTAAAAGTCAGAGAGACGCCACACTTTAACATTCAACTCAAAACGCAGGCAGAAACGGCTGGCGGCCCGTGATTTTGACTGGTCCTACAGAACATGACAGTCCGATGCTGAACAACTGCATTTAACACAGACCAATAAGATTCTTTCCCACAGACTTTACATCATGGTGTATGATTAGAGACAAAATCTAGTTGTTGGAAATTCACACTATTTCAGGTTGCCATCAGGTGTGTACAAATATAATCATGATTCAGCCATCTGTAATCTGACCTGCTCCGCCAAAGATTTAGGCAATTTACATTTCAGCCAATCAGCATTTAAGGCCCTCATATACTTCAAGCAAAAATCGAATAATGAACTGGTGTGACATTTCGAACAAAATCAGGCCAAAAGAAGTTCATGTGGAGTTTGTTTCTGGAAAAGTTCACCCCGGCAGATAAACACCTTCGACTAAATTTCATTTGCGATCCATGGCAAATGATGGGGATTCGTAGATCGAAAAGCCTTCTGGCTGTATCGTCGCGCAGTGTTTCTCCGCTTTGTCAGCGCAGTTTCAACTGGCTTTAAACTAGTTAAACTCCCCGAGACACGTGTTCTTCGCTGAATTCAAGCGATTGTCACTGGATCTCACAGCACGGTCTTGTGGTCGCGTTACTGACACCGAACGGAGAGTAAACGCGTCTGCTACTGCGAGCTCGCGCCGTTCAGATGAGTTTCTTTCCGCTTTTGGAGCATAAACATTACTGAGAATTTATCAAATTCTTGATAGCATTTTATCAAGGAAAATTTTATAGCGAATATATATATATATATTTTTTTTTTTTAAATCGCCCAGCCCTAATGAAACACACCTGAACCAGCTGATCAAAGTATTCAGGGTTACTAGAAACTCCAAGGTTCAAGCTGGTCAGAGCTTGACCACTACGATAGTTCCCTGGGAACTCGTTTCTCCCCCGGGACATGTTCCTGGTTTCATTCGCAGCAGGGATGGGAACTCTGAAGTGGCCGACAGCGGCGTCTCCAAGCGCGGCATTTACAGATGCTACAAACCACTGGATGGAGGATGCAGTGGTCGGAGCCGAGTTTGTTGTGTGTCGCGGGTTTTGTGACAATCTAAGTGACTAAAAGAGCAAAATGTTTCCTCTGGTGCGAAACGAAAGCCCCTCTACAGCACATTTCACCCACCTTTCACCCCTAAACGAAGAGGGGAAACCACTTTGTCTGGAGTATATTGGGGCCGTCTCAATCCAGTTTTTGTCTTAAAGGTTAAGCGTTCATCACTGCTCTAATGTTAAACTGCTGTCCCAGTTGATCAGCTTTCAACATACCTGTGCTAGTCTCATTCTCTTATAATTGCAACTCAGTTCATGTCCGTTTATTGTCATGTAAAAAGCAGGACAATGTGCAGACAAGTTGGTCCTCATCCCAAAATAAAGCCTTCAAGGGGGACCACCCCGCTGGGACTTATTCTGCAATAATGACGAGCTGACGGTACATTATCAGTTACAAATTTAGCATTTTCTTCGAAAGCCACAGGGGCAGAGGCAAGTCAGGTTACACTGCTGAACGAACTCAAATAACGACTGAAACCTAATCTGAAATCTTTGTGACTTTTAACAGTTTTATTAGTATTATTACTGCCATAACCAACTATTAATGTTGTTATTGAGCGGTTAAGGGATTATTTAATACCTGAATAGGATTCTGAAGCTGAACTTCCACTTCTATCAAAAACGATTGGTGATATCCCTCTAGCGTGCTTCTCGGCTTTGCTTTCCTCATCTGAACAGTAAACGGGAGAACATGGTCCCTTATGTTAGAATATCAAGGATTATTCGAGATCTCTTGGGCTCCAATTTCTGGCCAAATAGTTTTTCTGTACTTTGATGAACACAGCCAGGTAGCGACCCGTAGTGAAAACTTCTAACAACATGAGATCAACTAGTCACCGTTAAGAAGACAAGACAAGCAGGAAACGTAATATTGTTGTGGGAGCTCTTTAACCAACAGGTCTGCTCCAAAACCCAGTGAACCGCCAACCTGGGAAAGCGGCAGGCAAAACCTTGAGTTTTTGAGCGGCTACCCTTGAAAATCCCGGCTTTAGGATTTAATTGGGATTACTTTTATGATTCTTGTATGGTCCTTTTCATTTGAGCTTGAGAGCTGGTGGGTAAACGACTCCTACAAGTGGGATTGAACCAGAAATATTCCTTTGACAAAGTTGAAGAACATTTCAAAGCAGTTTGTCTTTGATTCAAATGTATGTCGACAGCAGACCGTGCGGCGGCTGACTGGGGTTTGGAACAGAGAATTCTGCAACCTACCAGAGAACATCAACAACATGAGCATGAGGATCACGAATGTCAAATTGTGAGAATTCTACACAAAGGTGCGCTCTACTATACTAACAATCGAACCAGACCGCAAGCTTCAGCCGCTCATACCTGACGCCTCGGAGCCCGAGGCCGAATGTACCGACTCTCCGTCCGAGAAGGACACAGACTCCGACTGGGAATCGCTGGCCTCGCTGCGGGTGTCGTAGTCATTCTGTTCAGCTCCCTCCTGTGGGTCCTCTTCCTCCAGCTCATACTCTTCCTCCTCTTCGTCCCCTTCCTCCTCTTCCTCATCCCCTTCCTCATCTTCCTCCTCTTCTACTTCCTTCTCCTCCCCTTCCTCCTGCATGGCTCCTTCCTCTTCGACATCCGAGCAGTTTCCTTCAGAGGAAGCCACCGAGCTGCCGGTCACATATTCTTCTGAATGAGGCTCTTCCTCTCTGGGGGAGCGACTCGCTCTGCCCGTGCTGTCCTCGCTGGTCCTCCGCATCTTCTGAAAACAAGCGCACGTATTACACACCACCATGCTTGCTCTGTTACACTTATGATGGATGAATTGTTTTAAAAACTATAACTTAAATGTTTTGACTGCAACATAACTGTGGTAACGGTCTAATTTCTGTAGAGTCAGACACTGAAATGATGGTAAAAATGAAGTAAAAAACATCAAAGATGCATGTCTGATGTAACGTGAGTGTCTTGTGTACCACGTGTAATTCTCAAACACGAACAATCTCATCAGTCACTTAAAGGTGCAGTAAGTGATTTCTGAGAATCACTGTCGAAATCGACCCGAACCTCCCTTCACTGCCCCACAATGCAAGAGTGGATCTCTCTTCGTCATAGCAGAAGCAATTCAAGAGGAGCAAAGATGATGAACGAATTATGCACACACAGTGCACCAGCCCACTCGAGCAAGAGTTACTCATGTACGGAGCAGAAGAAACAGCGTTGGCAGGCCTTCCCGCTCAAGAGCTTCTAATAGTAATGCTCTTGCCAGATCATAACCCTTCTTTTCCCAGCTGTATTCCTCCGAGCTTTTTTTGTCTCTCTCTTTCTACAGTCTTTCTTCAACTCCCTCTCTCTGGAGAGGACACGCCCCCTAGTGCTGATTGGCTACAAGTTAGTTGTGGCACTCGATCCGATCCCCTTTCAACAGCGTTTCTCAGAAATCGTTCACTGCACCTTTAACAGCACTAGTCTGGGTCAAACGGTTTAAAAAGCTCACCAGAGACCGGTGTCATCACTAACATAAGATTAGAAATCAGTTTAACAAAATTCATATGCATATGATTAATTAGCGATTCGCTTTACTAAAACAAACAAACCAAAGATCAGACTATAAAAGCGGAAAATAGGACCAGATGGTAAACATGCATTACATCCACTAGGGGTGCAAGGGATCGTAGTTGATCCGTACGAACCAGGCCCCACGGTTTGGAACGCATGGGATTAACTAACATTATCATTAAAACATTCAAGCGTTTTTAAACAGTTAAAATAAAAGAAGAGGCACGATTCGCAACGGCACGTTATTTTCAGTGGCCACACGCTCAGAGCCTTTCAGATGACAATCGAGCCGTTTCACGACTCCTTGAGCTTGAACACAAAATGATCTCAAAATTCCCGTCTCGACAAGTATTCGTGTATAAAGTCGCTGATAAAGACTAAAATAAACCTAAACAAGTTCAGATAACTTGACAAAGAAATAATATTGGAGCATTTATTGACAACAGCCTCAAAATAACTGCTGTCATCAACTGTCACACGCCAAAACAACTTTAACAATGATTTACATTTAATTTATAGGGTAAACAAAAAAATTCAAATAGATTTATATTAACCATTATATTTCTGTACTGCATACTGTTAGACCGAACTCTTTGTAAATGATCCGAACCGTGAGATTTGTGATCCGTTGCACTATCAACAATATCTAATTACTCTACATCGTAAAAATGTCTCTTCTCTTCGATCACTACTGACTTGTGTTGTAGGGCCCTGGAAAACAAGTTCAATTTTCCCCAAAATGATGTTTCACCATGTTAGTGCTAAATGCACTTTAACATGCAAAAACTTTCACAACGTGATGTTATTAATTTTAACAACTGCGTACATATGCAATCTATTCTTTTTAAAATTGTTTAAATTTAATTCTTAGTGAGGACTATGCAATGTTTTATTTTACATTTGACCACTTTTTCGCTAGTATTTCTTAATGCTGTTGGAAAACATTGGATTTCATTACCGTTTACAATCAAAAACTGATATTTTTCCTCACATAAGATAGCCTAGTATTAGTTTTTGCTGTGAAATTAATATCTAGAATTATAAAAACTCAATGCTTCAAACATTCGTGTTGTAACAACCTGATTGCCAGCAATAAGTAATTATGCGGTGTTTGTATTTCCAGCAGTGCTGAAATGCAGCTTTTCTTGATTGTGAATGATTTATTATAGATTGTGTGTACACTGCTGTCCACATAAGAACTGCTCTTGTCATCTTGCCCCGTTTACTTGATGGTTCGCCAAATCACAATTATTGCCTCTATGAATATATACACACTTCTCTTGAAAACAGAAAAATGAAAGAAGATATTTATGGTTAGCAAAATCGACTCGGCCTCGTCTCTCACCTCGGCCAGCTCAGGCAGCAGGGGTTTGATCCGTCTCTGGGAGTCTCGGCTGCGGGATGGGCCTTTTTCACTATATCCTTTAGGTAGATCAGCTCGGGATCCTCTTCCCGCATGGTTCTTTCTGTCGTCGTAGAGGTCTTCCGGTGCATGTCTTCCTCTGGGATTGCTCGTCTTTTTGCTGTTCGATCCGGAAGAAGGGGCAGCTCTCTTTAACTGCTGTCTGGTAGTGTGTCCTGAGGCTCTGAGCCGCTTCGCATCCTGGCTGTCTCCTCGTTCGTGCTTCCTTTTAGACCCTGTGGCGTAAGGCAACGATCAGTTAATGTGGTAACAGAGCCAGACATTTATATATTCGGCATGAAATGGACATTGCAATAGTCTTTTTGCCCCCATGTTGTGGTGAACATCCAAATAAAATGGCTTCTCGAAAAAGAAAAAATGTGGGGGCGGGACTTGATACTGTCCATGAGGAAATGATTGGATTGTTAGGGGTTGTTATTGGTGGGTCTCATGTGAGTGACAGGTTGCCCCGCCCTCGTGCCAGTAAACAAGTCATCAGAGAAAAGATGCTGCAAGAAGGACGTCGTTTTGATTGAAGACGACGAGGAACATAAATTTGAAATCAGAAAGAAAGATCCGCACAGATAAATCAACACTCCAACATCACACCAGAAACAGGAATGGTCCGTTTTGATTTCAAGTGACTGTAAGCAGTCCAGTTGAGCGGAAATATTTTGGATGGACTGCGGGATCTAAACAAACCTGAACGTTTACGAGTGTGAGGAGTCAAAATCTGACCAGGTCAGCGCTTTAAAGCGGTGTCCAGCACAACTACCTTTCTTCTCGTTCACATCGTGTTCACTCTCGGGGTTGTAGAGCTCATCGTCCTGGTCAGGAGCATCGGTCAAGATGTCCTCCAGCACATTCAGCTCTCCGTCTGCGAGGAACACACACACACACACACACACACACACACACACACTTGAGCTCGTTTGAAGGGATCTGCCATGTTTTACGACACTCGCACCAACATTAAACACAATAAACTAATACATTATTGTACATACAGATAAAAAATAAAAACAATTCAAATTAATACTGCAGAAAAACACAACATTTGCCAATGTTTATCATTAATCTGCTCCCGAGAACATATTCGTGTCAAATGCTGTAATTCAACACGAGCAGAAATGCATTTATTGTGAGACATCAGATTTTAAAAGTTACATAACATGTAAAACATAGTGGATCGACTGTTGATGCATAACTTAACGGCAAATGCGTCACACACGACGAGTAAATAAAACTGATGTTTAAAACTATATTCACATCAACAAAATCCTCCATGACACGTTAGCATCATGCTAAGCTAACAATCGTTGTTGTGTTTCCTCAACAAATGTTTGTCCGTTCATAATGAGCGAGTCTAGGCTGAATGTGGATGCTTTAAGTGAAACCCTGACCACCATCAGCCAACAGTTGATATCATCAGAAATAAGAAAAACACAGATGACGGTTTTTCTTAACAAATCTGTGGCGAACACGGGCAGAAAACCCCCGTTTACCTTTCTCGTCTCTCCTGTCGACGGACATCTTCAGCCCCCGCGGATTAAACACGCTTTAAAGCCCCCTATCTCTCCCTCTTTCTAGATTTGTTCTCAATAACGCAGTAAATTGGTCGATCTTTGAGAAGTTCGGCACAGCGCGAGCGTTTGTGCGGTGAAATGGCGGCTGTGCTCGAGCGCTGCGTCACGGCTGCCAGATTTCACTCCGCTTTCACGCCTTTGTTTTGCGCACATCCTGTCCAAACTGTTGCCAGTCCTCAAACGCCAACAACTTTAAATGTTATTGTTCCAGACCTTCAAGGAAATCTAGCTATAATAAAATATACAGGCCTATTTGTACTTTTTATCTAAACAAAACTCACAGTTTTGGCTTAAGTTGCTCCACTACAGTGAGATGAGTGAGTGTATTAGTTACTAAAGGTGCAGCACTGATGAAATATGAAAACTAGCTTAATAATCTTAGCTGCTCGTGTGAAAATGACTGTCCTTTCCCTCCAACCATATGTTCTGAGAGGACTTAGAAAACAGTGAAGCCCGGTTGAGTCGGTCAAGAGCCGTTTCTGAAATCACTCCGTTTCCTGCGGGATTGTTGGTCAATCCTGCCACGCTTTATTTAGTTTCTGCTCAAAGGCCTGAGAAAGCTGTTTGGCCCTGTTATAAGAGAACTGTGAACATGCAGATGTTATATTATTGAAACTATCAGGGATACTTCAAGTGAATATTTTGGGTTGCCCTTACAAAAAAGAACTGCAGTATATTGAAGTAGCAAGTAGTTTAACTGCAGTTGAATGAAGCACAACCGTAGATTTGCAGTTTAATGAAGTACAGTCACAGTACAGCTGCAGCAAAATGAAAGTTGCATGACGTATAAAAACAGTAGAACTGCAGTTTTATTTTACTAGTACTGTAGATGTATTGCAGTATAGTTGTACTCCAGTAAAACTACAGACATTTTAGGTTATACTGCAATACTGCATTTTTCTACATGTAACAAAAACTGTAGTATTACTTCTAAAAAACTGCAGTAATCTTTTGTAAGGGTGTAGCGGTTCGGCTGACAAAACTGTTTTGGAATCCCTGCATTACATGAACAAACTCGATAAAATGACATGGCCAGAGTCTTCCGAGTTTGAAATATTTTTGACTATTTTCAGAATCAATAAAAGGTCACTGGATCACTTGTTTAGTAACTCATCCTCACACGAACTCGGATCACGATTCGTCTCATTCATGTTCTGATTGACATTGACATGACATTGACACCACCATCCTACACGGCGAAAACATGACGACACACAATAGGATTTCTTTTTTTTTTTATAGAAGAAAATAGAATTAGAATGAATGAATTATGAATAATTTACAGCCATTGTATGAATATATGTTCAGGTAATCCATAAAGAAGTAACTAATCTGATGTTGAACAAATATAATTTAATGAAATTACAAATACTTTATTTAAAATCTGATAAAGTAATCCAGATTACATGTTATCAGTTATAGCCTTCTCACATAGGAAAAGTAGTCCAATATGCTTATTTTACATTAATATTCTCATGTATTTTTTTCACTAAAGGAACTTTTTGTGATTTTTTGACTGCAGTAAACCATAATAATGACATGTTTGCAGAGATTTGGGAAATATACAAAGTTCAAGTACTTGTTACTCAGAAAAACAGTGCTAAAGACAGTTATTCTTCTTTCAAATGTGCCTTCCGGGTCAGAACATCTGTTAGTGTTGTGATCTGTGATCCCGCCCACTGCCGGTTCACCCAATAGTGTTTCAACACTCCAGGTTTGCCGTTGGTGGAAAACACTGTGCATTTGGTCAGAAACGAACTGGGTCATTGATCACAGTTGCGTATCATATTGGCCAGGATGCTCTTGTAAAAGAGATTATTAATCTCAATGTGCTTTTCGTGGTAAAATAAAGGTTATAACAATAATAATCCTCAATCTGGCAACCCATGTGAGCATGGAGTCTGAGGAGTCGATGTTTTGAATTTGGACTGCAGTACAAACTTCTGCTGCCAGCAGGCAATATCTGCTACAAAAAGCATTTGCAAACATACACAAAATCACACATGAGGACACGTGTACCCAATCTGAAACCAAAGCTACTCTGCAGTCACTCTTTTTTATCCTTTTGTGCTTTGCCATCAGGTCGAGTCTTCCTGAAACATTTCCGGAAAAAGAAACGACATGTTTTAATAAAGAGGAATGCGATCAGAGCAACGACTGAGAGTAAAAAGGCCACTACGTCCAGGCAGTGGTACTGATACCAGCTCAGCTCATGAGCCTGAACCCGTAGATGTTTCGCTCCTTTATTCCGCATCACAAATTCGATCCAGAAAACGGCCTGATCCAGAGGCTTCATTGGCTGATCATGATGGATTCTGGACAGTCTCATGATGCTTTCTTTGTACCTGATTAGAGAAGAAAGAGAAGCGCTGCTAAACACAAGACAAGCTCGACAAAAACACAACCGAAGACACCATTTTAGAGTTTAATTTAGGGATCGTTTCAAATTTAGGAAAGCTTTAACTCACGAGGGATTATTTAAGACAGTCTTCAGAGCGTCCGCCAGGTCTTTGGACTCCATTGTGTTGATATCAAGAACAACAGCAGCTCCTTTGGTTTTCATGTGCATCATGTTATCAGGCTGGTCACCAAACAGTGGCAAGCCCACCATCGGGACGCCATGATAAATAGCCTCATACAGTCCATTTGTCCCGCCATGGGTAATGAAGGCCTTTGTTTTTGGATGTCCTATTTTAGATAAAATGAAGTCAGTATCTGACATCCATTATTGGTGTGTAACAAGCACAGATGACAACACTTTCTTTACCGAGCAAATCGTTCTGTGGGATCCAGTCGTAGAGTTTTGTATTGGGGGCGAGAGTTTCTGGTGTCGTTCCACTGTAACGCCAAACAACCTGTGGAGACAGAACTGAGCATATGAACACCTGAGCAACAGAGATGTTGGGCTCTGTAAACATCCTACTGATAAATGCATTTTTAATGATAATGCAGATTGCATTCTGTGATGAACACGTTTAGTTTGGGCTGTCATGCACATATGGACATTGATCAGCGCACATACGATCAGTCATAACATTATGAACACCTTCCTAATATTGTGTTGCTGCCAAAACGGTCCTGACCCGTGGAGGCGTGGACTCCTCTGGACCCTGAAGGTGTTCTGTGGGATCCGCTCCAAGATGTTCGCAGCAGATCCTTTAATTCCTGTAAGATGGATCGGACTTGTTTGTTCAGCTCATCCCACAGACGCTCGATTGGATTGAGATCTGGAGAATGTGGAGGTCGAGTCAACACCTCAAACTCATGTTGTGCTCCTCAAACCATTCCTGATCCATTCCTGCTTTGTGTCAGGAGCATTATCCTGCTGAAAGAGGCTCAGCCACCAGGGAATACCGTCTCCATGATGGTCTTCAACAACTCTTAGGTAGGAGGTTCGTGTCACAGTAACGTCCACATGGATGATGGACCCAAGGTTTCCCAGCAGAACATTGTCCAGAGCATCACACTGCCTCCGCTGGCTCTTCTTCTTCCCACAGTGCATCCTGGTGTCATGTGTTCCCCAGATAAGAGACGCACACGAACCCGACCATCCACGTGATGTAGAAGAACACGTGATTCACCTTCATTGCTCCGTGCTCCAGTGGGCTCTTTCGGCGGTGGACAGCGGTCATCATGGACACCTGACCGGTCTCGTCTGCAGCTCCATACGCAATAAACTGATGCTCTGTGTGTTCTGACACCTTTCTATCAGAGCCAGCATGAACTTCTGGAGCAGTTTGAGCTCCAGCAGCTCGTCTGTTGGATCGGACCACACGGTCATCAATGATCTTCAGCCGCTTAAACGTAAACGTGCTTGATTCACACAAGGGTTGTTCTCATGTGTCACAAGTACGTCTGAGCGTCCACTGGCCATGTTTGATGCGCTTTATATATGAGTGTTGATCAATGTTTATATGTGAATAAAGCAAAATTAAAAATGTTCACCATGTAAGGTGATTGTCTCTCTTCAGAGGATTAAAGCATTAATATGGATTATTTTTTTCAAAGAGCTAACATTTGGAAGCTTGAAAGTTTTGGTGGTATGAATGGACTCTGAATAGAGGGACAAAAATATCTCAGGTTTCATTAAAAAGTGTGTTAAAGATGAAAGAAAGTCTTATGAAGGTGAGAAACTGATGACAGATTTACACACCTTCTGTGGGATCTGACCGAGAGCAGAAGCAATAGTGTTTGCTCTTTCCATTGTCAGGTTGTTGATCATGGAACCCAGTGAGAAAACCACAATGCCATGATCTCCTGAGCTCTGGACAAACTTCTCCAGTTCCTAAAAGACACACAAACCAGAAAATACTGTCACACAAAAACAGAAAACAAGCCTTGACGCACCATCCATATACACCATGTAATGTAACATGAATGTGTTTATACAGGAATTAGCAAATGTGGGGAAAAGAGATGTATCACTCTAAACAGTTGCGATAGATCAAGGGTTCTTTCTGGTTCTGAACCCACAAAAAACATAACGCACTCAAAACACCCCATTTTTTCTACCAAGGGGTCAAGGGTCAGATGGTTGCATGGCCCCGGTGGAAGATGGCATAATTGCACCAGCTGGGTCAAAAACAGCATTTTCCCCTGAATCTGTGTATTTTGACAAGATGACATTTACTGCAAGCGACATTAAAATGTAAATTGTTTCATTAAATTGTTATGGAGCCCCAATGGGACATAGTGATGAAAAAAAAAAACTTACAAAAGTTTCCCCCAAGAAATCTTGCATTCACTCACAAAGAACTCAACAGTTTTGAGAACAAACACAAAGCTGGTCATTACCCTGATGTATTTTTCCTTCATCCAGCTTTTCTCTAGTAACTTAGAAATGGATATGGCATAAAATTACAACGTTACTTGATCTATTCAGGTAATAATTTCTTAATTTAAAACTGATGCACATTTTAATGCAAAACAAAATAAAATGTAAAGACATTAATAAATCTGAAGAGCATGTATTTCAAACTAATGAATGGCAAAGCAAAGTCATTACCTCTGACAGAGGCTTGGCAGGTTTGCAGTGCAGTCCTCCAACAAACTTCAAATTCGGCAGGAGTGGGCGTGGATACTCAAAATCCCAGTAAGTTCTAATCAGCCAGATGTCAGCTTTTCCCATGGTCTCACACATTGTTGTAGGCTTGCCTGTGACATGGAGAAATATAGTCTGTGGGTCACAAGGTTAAACAGTGTCTAGAATGAGACCACTGCACAATTAAAGCACACGCGTAAAAGTTGTCCCAAATCAAACAATATGTAATAAAAGAAGAAATACCCAATACTTCAGTGTAAAGCGGATCAATAAACCATGGCATGGCTTGAACTGCAGTGGAAAAAATGATGTAGAGCAGCATGTTTTCAACTCTCTCTGTGAAGCTCATGTGGTCAGTGAGGTGATCCTGCACAGCGACCGCAGGAACATAGGATGGTGGAGTGGGGATCTGACCGCAAAGCCGCTCTAAAGTATATGCGAAGGTCGCGCGCATTGAGATGACATGCGGGATCTTCAGCGTCTCTGCCATCAAGTCAGGGAATGGCATCATTGGATCAGAAAAAAGCACATCATAACGGGATTCCCGAAGCGTGTGTAAAAGATCCTCATTGTGGAACATGCCCTTGTAAAATTCATAAAAAAACACGCTGATGTTGGATATGATACGCCAGAGCTTGAGGACTCTCTGGTATGTGGTGCCCGGGTCATCCATCAAGGGATGAATCGCCTCATGCAACACGACACTGACCTCCTCCTTCTCCGCTTTGACTTTAAACACTTTGAAATCGAACCGCTCCTTCCGTGTGTAATCTACAGTAGGTGATGAAGAGCTGACCAGAACCGTCACGCTGTGGTTTTTATCAACTAACGCGTCTACGATCGCGCGCATGTTGTGCCAGTGGCTGAACTCGCCCGGCAACACCAGAACCCTGCCAGCCTCTACTCCACACAGCAGTGCGAACACAAACACCGTCCCAGAAGTCATGCTGAAGCGTTCGTGCCTTTGGAGAAGTGCCGTGTGATCTGGGGAACTATGACCTAGATTCCAAACACGTTATGGGCAGAGCCTTGAGCAAACAGAGTAGTTTGGATTGAACGTTTGATCATCACGTGATTAATGTGGACTTCAGGTTCAGGAAGTTCAAAGTTGAATACAATATAGTTGTAGAGACAGAACTGCGTCAATACATGCATTGATCTAGATAACACTGACATGTTTATGTAGTTCAATGTTGTGTTTAAAAGATAAAATATCTGCCGATATTTGAGGATTAGTGTGGTCAACAGGCCTGTTGCATTGGTTTATTTTTTATGTTCTTAATCTTGTGTGTTAATCAATGCCATCTTCAGGTTCACTGTGGTTTCAATGATCCCATGGTAACTGAGGGCTTCAAGAATGTTTTATGACTGTTATCTTTATGATTGTCCGCTCACTGCACAAAGGCTCATATGGCAGCATAAGCAGCAAATAAAGAGACATTTTAAATTAATGCAGCTTTGTTAAAGGATCTTTAAATAAAATAAGGAGCAGGATGGCTTGCAAACATACATGCATAGATGCTACATTGGACCACCCCAGACTCGCCCAACGTGTCGTCACTCATTGTAAGAATCAATGATGCCACAGCTTCTGCTTCTAAACATCTCCAAGATTTAAATTCCTGAAGAAACGGGATAATCTTTCAACAAAAATGAGGGCTACAAAGTTTTAAACTATGGTAACTTTTTACTGTCGCATTAGCTGACGCATTCGTCTTGTATTGTATTGTGTTAGTTTAGCAAAATCATCTGCTGACGTATAGATATTCATACATGCGTCTAACTACGGTTGCAGATGCACAATCAACTTGCTCTCGAGTATTCATGGACCGGTGTTTTGAGCAATATGGCGGACGGGTTTCGTATAGCACCCATAGAAGCAGCTGCTAATGAGGCATCTATGTTTATATCTATGCTTGCAAAACCCAGGGAGCTGAAACTCAGGGTGCTGTTTAACCCTTTGAGGTTCTTGTGTTGAAAGAAAATATATTATATACAGTAATAGTATTATATACTATTTTGGTATTTAGATTCCCCATTTTGCCTAGTATGATCTGATTTTGAAAACCGCTCACTCTGATCCCTTCCAGGTTTTGACACCCTCCATAGTACTGAAACGGCACTTGTAAAGGTAGTGAATGATCTAGTACTGGTGACTCTGGTTGTTTGTCTGTACTTCTGCTTCTTGACCTCTGTAGTGTAGGGATGGCTCAATATCGCAATTTTGGCTCTGGTACAGGACCACAATCGAATACCGAAGTATTGATATTAAATTGATATCATTCAGGGCCTGAATTTTGTTGTGGGTATTGCTCATAATTTTACTCATTCTCTCAGGTTTTGCGTTTATGAAGCGGGAAAATACCAAAAATGTTTATTAGCAAATGAATCAACATTGGTTACCCGTCTTGCATGGGGACAAGCGGCATGAAAAATCTGATCAAAAAGATGACAAGAATTTTTAAAGTCCCCCTGTAGTCAATACTTTTACCCTTTAAAAATGACACATTTTAAAAAAAAATTTCCTGCCTTAAATTAGCTTGAATGTAACTCTACACCTTTGTCTCCTTAAGTATATGCAGATCTATGAATATGCTAATTAGCCCCGCCTCCACTCATTCGCTCGAGCTCAGAGATCCACTCGGTCAACTTACAGAGGTAAACGATGCAGTGGTGTCGCTCTTTACTGCGTCGCCCAACGGTAATTAATATGATATAGGATTAGCTTTTTGCTTGACTACGTTATCAAACAGCTGCTAATCATGTGTTGCTGTTCCCGTTCACCCTCTCGTTTTAAAGAACTCAGAACATCAGTGGAGAAAGACATGTAGTTCATCATAACATAGTAATATATATCATATACATCACACACACGCTATTGTCACAGGTCTTAGAATCCAAAGAAACTTGAAACAGGAAATCTAGCAAAATAGTTCTTTAATTGGAAACTAGAATACACATTGATAATGACTGACAAAGAACTGAACCAAACAGGAAGTATTTATACACCAGGGAAATCAGCTTACTAAATGAACGCAGGTGAATGAAATGACGAATCAAACGAACTGAGAAACTAACAAACATGCTAAGAAGACAAAAAACTGATGAAAACAAACTGAAAGTCCATAAACATGACAGCTATATTGCTAAATCTACTCTTTTTTATCCTTTTGTGCTTTGCCATCAGGTCGAGTCTTCCTGAAACATTTCCGGAAAAAGAAACGACATGTTTTAATAAAGAGGAATGCGATCAGAGCAACGACTGAGAGTAAAAAGGCCACTACGTCCAGGCAGTGGTACTGATACCAGCTCAGCTCATGAGCCTGAACCCGGAGATGTTTCGCTCCTTTATTCCGCATCACAAATTCGATCCAGAAAACGGCCTGATCCAGAGGCTTCATTGGCTGATCATGATGGATTCTGGACAGTCTCATGATGCTTTCTTTGTACCTGATTAGAGAAGAAAGAGAAGCGCTGCTAAACACAAGACAAGCTCGACAAATATACATAGGTTTCAAAATATATTGACAAATTATGCTTTGAACTAGAGCAGGGGTAGGCAACGTCGGTCCTGTAGAGCCGATGTCCTGCAGAGTTTAGCTCCAACCCTAATCAAACCCACCTGAACAAGCTAGTCAATGTCTTCAGGATTACTAAGGCTACAGGCACGTGAGGTTTTTTTCCAGGGCTGGAGCTAAACTCTGCAGGACAGCAGCTCTCCTGGACGTTGCCTACCCCTGAACTAGAGTGTTTTTCTTTGACATCAAGTTTAAAATCGTGTAGGTGGCCAAAAGGAAAACTCGAATGTATATACTGTTATGTAAATATTATTTTGCTTGAGGTTCTTATATAAGTGTGACGAGCAGGGCGGGCGAGAGCCGTGAGGGAACAGCTCGAGGCCGGTGACGTGATTGCTAATGAGCGTCAGCTACGCGCTACACCGGTCTCGTGTCTCTCACGGAGGAGCTTAAAAAGCATAAAAGAGGAGCGACGACAGTGAAGGACGAGAGAGGACCAGGCCTGGACTTTATGTTGTGTTTTATTATGTTTGAGTGGGCGGCAGTCGCCGTGAGGAACTGCCGCCCTTTTACTTTCATTTTGTTGTTTGTTAATTTTATATTATTAAAGTTACGTTGATGTTCGCCAGTTCCCGCCTCCTTCTTCCCGTTCTTACAAACTGTGTTACAATAAGTTTTTGTTCAGAAACCAATATAAATGTGGTAATCGCAGACATTTTCCACCATGTCTTTTTCAGTCCTCTGACTGAAAAAACATTTTTAGGGTTCTTTCTAAACTACTGAAAATAACTGGTAGAGGTCTTTGGTAATGGATCATTTCAAATTTAGGAAGGCTTTAACTCACGAGGGATTATTTAAGACAGTCTTCAGAGCGTCCGCCAGGTCTTTGGACTCCATTGTGTTGATATCAAGAACAACAGCAGCTCCTTTGGTTTTCATGTGCATCATGTTATCAGGCTGGTCAGCAAACAGTGGCAAGCCCACCATCGGGACGCCATGATAAATAGCCTCATACAGTCCATTTGTCCCGCCATGGGTAATGAAGGCCTTTGTTTTTGGATGTCCTATTTTAGATAAAATGAAGTCAGTATCTGACATCCATTATTGGTGTGTAACAAGCACAGATGACAACACTTTCTTTACCGAGCAAATCGTTCTGTGGGATCCAGTCGTAGAGTTTTGTATTGGGGGCGAGAGTTTCTGGTGTCGTTCCACTGTAACGCCAAACAACCTGTGGAGACAGAACTGAGCATATGAACACCTGAGCAACAGAGATGTTGGGCTCTGTAAACATCCTACTGATAAATGCATTTTAATGAATACGTATAATGGTTAGCCTTTTAAGACACAGATCTCTGAGGTTGTTAATAGCACATGATTACATTCTGTGATGAACACGTTTAGTTTTCATGCACATATGGACTTTGGTCAACGCACATACATAGAGCACATCAAATATGGTAAACAGACACTTAGAAGTGCTCGATTAATGTGCGGGTTTATTCCCGCGCGTCTTGCGAGTACGGCTGCGCTTCAATTCATCATGTTTGATGTGCTCTATGTGTGTGTGCTGATCAAAGTTTACATGTGAATAGAAACCAAAATTAAATCTGTTCATCATGAAAAGTGATTGTCTCTCTTCAGAAGACTTTCAATAAACCATTCGATTAAAATGGATTACTTTTAAAATGTCTTAATAAACTTTTTGTAGCTTGAAAATTTAGAATGAATTCATCAGAATTTCTCAGGCTTCATTGACACTCAGGGGTCGGCGAAGCACCCGTTCTTTTTTTCTCCATCAATTTTGGACATACAAATAAGAGTTATATTTTATTAAAAACTGTGGAATGTCTTCCTTTATTTGTGTACATTCACAGTAAAAACAAAATGTTGTGCTTTTCGCAAAATAAAGAAAACTAACATGAAGCGTGAACTGAGGTCTCTTAATGAAGTCCGTTCTGATAGTCGTTAGAAAATGAACTATAATTATCACACAAACATGAGACACATGTCTAAAGAAACGTTGAAATGTCAGGTTTATTATCAAAAACAAATATTCTGTTTATGTAATCTGAGTGAAAAGAGAGAGATGTTGTCGTTCGTGAGTCAGCTCATTATCCGCTGATGCATCCACGCCCACGGAACAAATTCTGAGGCGATCCATGCAACAGAGTCAGCGCCCGCATCAGCTCAAAGAAACGCATCAGGCTTAGTCAGATTCATGTACATCATTTTGAAATGCAGTGAGTAATAATTCTGGAAGAACAGGAAGAGCTTGACTTTCAATTTCATTTTGAGGATCAAATTGATCAAGCCGATGATTGTGAATGGTACTTTTTAAATTTTATTCTTAAGTTCCTTATTCTAAACGCGATATAGTGTCTGTGAAGATTAAACCGCACAAAGACTATTTAGATATGAATCCTGTATGTTCTGAGTGTCTCTGTGTTATTGAATGGGGCAGACGCGCATTTTGTTTACTACACATAACATACAGTGGGAAAGTATTCAAACCCCCTTCAATTTTTCCCTCTGTTATATTGCAGCCACTTGCTAAAATCATTTAAGTTCATTGTTTTCCTCGTTAATGTACACACAGCACCCCATATTGACAGAAAAACACAGAATTCTTGACATTTTTGCAGATTTATTAAAAAAGAAAAACTGAAATATCACATGGTCCTCAGTATTCAGACCCTTTGCTCAGTATTTAGCAGAAGCACCTTTTGATCTCATACAGCCATGAGTCTTTTGGGAAAAGATTTTCACACCTGGATTTGGGGATCCTCTGCCATTCCTCCTTGCAGATCCTCTCCAGTTCTGTCAGGTTGGATGGTAAATGTTGGTGGAGATCCATTTTTAGGTCTCTCCAGAGATGCTCAGTTGGGTTTAAGTCAGGGCTCTGGCTGGGCCATTCAAGAACAATCACGGAGTTGTTGTGAAGCCACTCCTTCGTTATTTTAGCTGTGTGTTTAGGGTCATTGTCTTGTTGGAAGGTAAACGTTCGGCCCAGTCTGAGGTCCTGAGTACTCTGGAGAAGGTTTTCGTCCAGGATATCCCTGTTCTTGGCCGCATTCATCTTTCCCTCGATTATAACCAGTCGTCCTGTCCCTGCAGCTGAAAAACACCCCTCACCATAATGCTGCCAACACCATGCTTCACTGTTGGGACTGTATTGGACAGGTGATGAGCAGTGCCTGGTTTTCTCCACACATGTTACTTAGAATTAAGGCCAAAAAGTTCTATCTTGGTCTCATCAGACCAGAGAATCTTATTTCTCACCATCTTGGAGTCCTTCAGGTGTTTTCTTTTTTAGCCAACTCCATGCAGGCTTTCATGTGTCTTGCACTGAGGAGAGGCTTCCGTTGGGTCACTCTGCCATAAAGCCCTGACTGGTAGGGGGCTGCAGTGATGGTTGACTTTCTACAACTTTCTCCCATCTCCCGACTGCATCTCTGGAGCTCAGCCTCAGTGATCTTTGGGTTCTTCTTTACCTCTCTCACCAAGGCTCTTCCCTCCCGATAGCTCAGTTTGGCCGGACGGCCAGCTCTAGCAAGGGCTCTGGTCGTCCAAAACGTCTTCCATTTAAGGATTATGGAGGCCACTGTGCTCTTAGGAACCTTAAGTGCAGCAGAAATTATTTTTTTGTAACCTTGACCAGATCTGTGCCTTGCCACAATTCTGTCTCTGAGCTCTTCAGGCAGTTCCTTTGACCTCATGATTCTCATTTGCTCTGACATGCGCTGTGAGCTGTAAGGTCTTATATAGACAGGTGTGTGGCTTTCCTAATCAAGTCCAATCAGTTTAATCAAACACAGCTGGACTCAAATCAAGGTGTAGAACCATCTCAAGGATGATCAGAAGAAATGGACAGCACCTGAGCTCAATATATGAGTGTCACAGTGAAGGGTCTGAATACTTCATGTGATACTTCAATTTTTCTTTTTTTAATAAATCCGGAAAAATGTCAAGAATTCTGTGTTTTTCTGTCAAAATGGGGTGCTGTGTGTACATTAATGAGGAAAAAATGAACTTAAATGATTTTAGCAAATGGCAGAGTGAAAAAATTTAAGGGGGTCTGAATACTTTCCGTACCCACTGTATATAATTTTTCTATTGTTCTAAAGAGACAAATAAAGTTACACACCTTCTGTGGGATCTGACCGAGAGCAGAAGCAATTATGTTTGCTCTTTCCATTGTCAGGTTGTTGATCATGGAACCCAGTGAGAAAACAACAATGCCATGATCTCCTGAGCTCTGGACAAACTTCTCCAGTTCCTAAAAGACACACAAACCAGAAAATACTGTCACACAAAAACAGAAAACAAGCCTTGACGCACCATCCATATATACCACGAGCAACTACTTAATGTATCATATGGTAAACATCTAACTGCCCCATTTATGCATTTTCTCCCTTTAACCAGCTTTTAATTAGTGACCAAAACATAACTTATTTTCCATCATAAATGTCATGTTAAAGTGTGCCACATGGGGTTTACAAAATTGGATGACACTGCAAATCCGTAGTTTCTTCTGAGGTCAACGGTGTCAAATCCCTCTCTATACACACATCCACTGATATACAGTTACAATGTTCCATGATCTATTCAAGTCAGGATTCCTTTTTTACATAAATGTAAAGGCATCAAAAATATTTCTGAAGAGCATGTATTTCAAAATAATAAATGGCAAAGCAAAGTCATTACCTCTGACAGAGGCTTGGCAGGTTTGCAGTGCAGTCCTCCAACAAACTTAAAATTCGGCAGGAGTGGGCGTGGATACTCAAAATCCCAGTAAGTTCTAATCAGCCAGATGTCAGCTTTTCCCATGGTCTCACACATTGTTGTAGGTTTGCCTGTGACATGGAGAAATACTTCTACTCAGTTGATGTACAGTAGAAGTTACAAGGTTAAGCAGAATCTGGAAGACTGTACGATTAAAGCAGAAAAGTTGACCCAAATCAATAAAAAAAAAAAAATAATTACTCACTGATTTATAAAGAGAACATTATATCGATCGGTGTATTTACCCCATATTTCACTGTAAAGGCGGTCAAAAGTAAACCTCATGTTCAATTGAAATATGGTTGTATATGTGATGTAGAGGAGCATGTTTTCAACTCTCTCTGTGAAGCTCATGTGGTCAGTGAGGTGATCCTGCACAGCGACCGCAGGAACATAGGATGGTGGAGTGGGGATCTGACCGCAAAACTGCTCGAAATTATATGCGAAGGTTGAGCGCAGTGAGATGACATGCGGGATCTTCAGCGTCTCTGCCATCAAGTCAGCACATGGCATCATTGGATCAGAAAAAAGCACATCATAATGGGATTCCCGAAGCGTGTGTAACAGATCCTCATTGTGGAACATGCCCGTGCATGTGTCAGTAGCAAGCGCCATGAAGTTTGACATCACTCGCCAGATCATGGAGACGGTCTCGTATGTGGTGGCTGTGTCATTCATCCAGAGATGAATAAAGTCACTCCAGACGGCATTGGCCTCTTCTTTCTTCATGTTGACTTTAAACACACTGAAATCGAACCGCTCCTTCCTTGCGTACTGTACAGTAGGTGATGAAGAGCTGACCAGAACCGTCACGCTGTGGTTTTTATCAACTAACGCGTCTACAATCGCACGCATGTTGTGCCAGTGGCTGAACTCGCCCGGCAACACCAGAACCCTGCCAGCCTCTACTCCACACAGCAGTGCGAACACAAACACCGTCCCAGAAGTCATGCTGAAGCGTTTGTGCCTTTGGAGAAGTGCCGTGTGATCTGGGGAACTATGACCTAAATACAGTATGTTATGTGCTCAACAGGATTTGGGCAAAGGTCATGTTGCATTATGGAGGGTGCACTTTGTCATTTTGCCAAAGGATAATATCTTTATCTTACAGTTAATAGTGTAAAACGCTCAACTCCCCCTCTAATTGTAAATGTTACCAGGAACAACACAGTTATAACAGGTATATGGTGTTTTCAGAAAATGTACATCCAATTCTACGTCTGTCAGGGTTATGTTTTGTTTGGAGATTGCGTTTTTGTCTTTTGTATTAGTTTTCCTTTGACTCAGTTTTCTCGTTTTCCTCAATGGTCCATCTCATTCACCTGTCCCTCATTAATTATCTCATTAACTCCTTCGTTTGCCCTATGTATTTAAGCCCTCAGTTTCAGTCTGTCCCTTAGGTTCAGCTAAGGCATTGCAACAAAGGTGCTTTATAGTATTGAAACTGATGAACTCTTTTAATAGCTCCATTCCCCTGTAATGCTAAGGTTCAAATTCCTTTCCACTCTCTCATTTCCTACGTATGTGTGAATTGTATGTTCATTGTTATTGTGAATTGTATGTTTTGTGTGTGTTTAGTCTAGCTTTGTGTTCTTGATTTAATTAAATAAAGCTTAGGTGCACATTCTTGTGACATTAACTGTCTTGGGACATTAACTATCTTCATCCAATCCCATCCAGAAAGCGTTGAAATACTCCAACTCACCCTGAGCCAGCAACCAAACCCTCCATATCCCTGAACATCAGGATAATTTCATCCACTCCAATATTCAGCCCAGTGAGTCCGCACCAACCCATGAGTCCACTCCAGAGTGTTAGTCCAGTCCTGAAACTACTAAAACCCTTTGGCTGAGGAAGAAGTGACTATCCTCTTTGGCTCCAGCCCCTGTCCCTTGATAGCTTCAGCCCAGAGTCCACTCCAGTATGTTCTCTAGAGTCAGCTATCAGAATGCTCTCCAGTGGCTGCTTCAGCCCAAGAGCTCAGCCAAGGGAGCATTACACTGTCCATACCGGCTCTGGGCAACACACATATCCGCTTCAGCTCCTGACTCCACTCAAGTGTCGGCTCCAGCTCTGAGTCTACTCCAGTGTCGGCTCCAGCCCTTGAGCACAGTCTAGTGTCGGCTCCAGCCTGAGTCCACACCGGTGTCGTCTCCAACCAGAGTCCAAACCAGTGTCAGCTCCAGCCCTGAGTCTACTCCAGTGTCGGCTCCAACCTGAGTCCACACCGGTGTCGTCTCCAGCCCTGAGTCTACTCCAGTGTCGGCTCCAGCCCTGAGTCTACTCCAGTGTCGGCTCCAGCCCTGAGTCTACACCGGCGTCGTCTCCAGCCCTGAGTCTACTCCAGTGTCGGCTCCAACCTGAGTCTACTTCAGTGTCATCTCCAGCCCTGAGTCTACTCCAGCCCTGAGTCTACACCGGTGTCGTCTCCAACCAGAGTCCAAACCAGTGTCAGCTCCAGCCCTGAGTCTACTCCAGTGTCGGCTCCAACCTGAGTCCACACCGGTGTCGTCTCCAGCCCTGAGTCTACTCCAGTGTCGGCTCCAGCCCTGAGTCTACTCCAGTGTCGGCTCCAACCTGAGTCCACACTGGTGTCGTCTCCAGCCCTGAGTCTACTCCAGTGTCGGCTCCAGCCCTGAGTCTACTCCAGTGTCGGCTCCAGCCCTGAGTCTACTCCAGTGTTGGCTCCAGCCCTGAGTCTACTCCAGTGTCGGCTCCAGCCCTGAGTCTACTCCAGTGTTGGCTCCAGCCCTGAGTCTACTCCAGTGTCGGCTCCAACCTGAGTCCACACCGGTGTCGTCTCCAGCCCTGAGTCTACTCCAGTGTCGGCTCCAGCCCTGAGTCTACTCCAGTGTCGGCTCCAGCCCTGAGTCTACACCGGCGTCGTCTCCAGCCCTGAGTCTACTCCAGTGTCGGCTCCAACCTGAGTCTACTTCAGTGTCGTCTCCAGCCCTGAGTCTACTCCAGCCCTGAGTCTACACCGGTGTCGTCTCCAACCAGAGTCCAAACCAGTGTCAGCTCCAGCCCTGAGTCTACTCCAGTGTCGGCTCCAACCTGAGTCCACACCGGTGTCGTCTCCAGCCCTGAGTCTACTCCAGTGTCGGCTCCAGCCCTGAGTCTACTCCAGTGTCGGCTCCAACCTGAGTCCACACCGGTGTCGTCTCCAGCCCTGAGTCTACTCCAGTGTCGGCTCCAGCCCTGAGTCTACTCCAGTGTCGGCTCCAGCCCTGAGTCTACTCCAGTGTTGGCTCCAGCCCTGAGTCTACACCGGTGTCGTCTCCAGCCCTGAGTCTACTCCAGTGTCGTCTCCAGCCCTGAGTCTACACCGGTGTCGTCTCCAGCCCTGAGTCTACTCCAGTGTCGGCTCCAGCCCTGAGTCTACTCCAGTGTCGGCTCCAGCCCTGAGTCTACTCCAGTGTTGGCTCCAGCCCTGAGTCTACACCGGTGTCGTCTCCAGCCCTGAGTCTACTCCAGTGTCGTCTCCAGCCCTGAGTCTACTCCAGTGTCGGCTCCAACCTGAGTCTACTTCAGTGTCGTCTCCAGCCCTGAGTCTACACCGGTGTCGTCTCCAGCCCTGAGTCTACTTCAGTGTCGTCTCCAGCCCTGAGTCTACACCGGTGTCGTCTCCAGCCCTGAGTCTACTCCAGGTCATGCTTGTGGTGACCTGGTCTACACCTTTGGTCTATTTTCACAGGCGCTACGTAAAATTTGTTCGCAAGTTTGACAAGTCGGCTTCAATAACATAACTTTTTGTCAGAATGTTCTTAAGATCTGGTTCAATTTCCATGAAAATCAGTGAAACTGCCTGGAAGAAGATCGAAAAAGTAGGTTTTTCAGAAAATTCAAAATAATGTTGTAGGGTGCAATCGAATGAGCCAAGGAAATAATTTTGTTTTTACAAAAGAGTTGTAAAAGATGTTGGTACAAGAGGCATTGGGCTAGAGACTCCAAAATCGGTGTGGTCAATGTTGGGACTGACTTCTATCTGTGTGCCAAATTTCATAACATTTTACCATATGATTCTATTCGCTGCCATAGACTCGAGCGGAATAATAACAATAAGAACACTAACGATTGCAATAGGTGTTACACACCTCCGGTGTTTGGCCCCCAAATACAGCCGCAAACAGCAATAAT
Source organism: Opsariichthys bidens (assembly GCA_037194245.1). Lineage (NCBI taxonomy): Eukaryota > Metazoa > Chordata > Actinopteri > Cypriniformes > Xenocyprididae > Opsariichthys > Opsariichthys bidens. The sequence continues at coordinate 10,670,857 of CM074310.1, read as the reverse complement.
AAGGGCCATTACCTCTTTAACCCGGTTTTCCATTAAAAAACAAAACAAAACAAAAAACACAATAAATGTGGTATTTTTAATATTAAGTTAATTGGAAGAGAAGTCTAATCAATCAAATAATTTTTTACTATGCATTTTTGGTAAACTTTACAATAAGGTTCCATTCATTACTGTTAATTAATGCCATTTGTTACAATATTTAGTAATCTTTGTTAAAAGTACAAATATTCATGTAGCTCACATTCTTTGAATAATATTAACAAAGCTTTTTATTTTAATAATGCATAAGTAGATTGATTGTTGATTGATTACAGATGTCCAAAGAGAGAAAGATGCCAAATGTGTCATTAGTAACACTCAGCACAGCAGCGTTAGCTAGTTTTCTGTAATATAAATACTAGAATTAAAAGCTCTTTACATGAAAATATACGATGTTAATAAAAACGCGTCATCAGTCAGAAGGAATTTCGTGTGTCACAACAGACAACTGCGATATTATATCTCACAAAATGTCAGAATAAAGTCTAATTTGTGATAAAAAAAAAAATGTAATTTAAATTTTTTATTCACATGGCGCCAGCTTCCATTATAAGCTTATTCTAGTTAAATCCGTCCACTATAGTGAGAGGAAAAACCCTTTCCACTCGCGAGGACCTTACCCAATACTTCACTGTAGAAATGATCCAAACTCATCGAGGCCATCCGAAACGCGAAGGAATAAACAACATACATAATGATATTTTTGACTCTTTCCATGAAGCTCATGTGATCGGTCATCACCGTCGGAGGGACCGGCACATAAGAGGGCGGCGTGGGCATCTGTCCACACATCCTCTCCATGGAGAACCCCAGTGACAACCTCAGCGAGAGGACGAGGGGCAGCTCCAGAATCTCGGCCAGCAAGTCACTGCAGATGAACATGGGATCATAGAAGAGCACATCGAACTTTAAATCCCTCAGGCGAGCCACCAGCGCGTCATTACGCAGCATGGAGCCGCACACGGTGCGCTGCATTTCGTTGATTTTCCCCGTCAGGTCTATTATCTGGAGCCCGACGGTGACCCTGTTTGGTGTGGGGTGCTGCATCCAGATGTTGAGCATCTGCTCGCTCAGACTGTGCACCTCACGCGCCTCCAGAGGCACGTCAAACACCAGAAACTGAAACCTCTCCTGCGCTGTGAAGTTCACGGATGGCGAGGCCGAGTTCACCAGAAGTGTCACGCTGTGATTGCGGTTCAGCAGTTCCTCCAGGATGTTGCGCATGTTGTGCCAGTGGCTGTACTCTCCCGGCAGCACCAGCACATTCCCACCGTGCGTAAAGCTCATGGCTGTCAGCAGGAAGATTACGGAAAGTGTGCATGACTTTCCCGAGCGCTGCATGGCAGAAGCTCTCGTGAAGACGCAGCAGACAACCGCCCTTCCCTCTTTCCGTTTAGATAAAGGAGAGAGGCGTGTATCCAGGAAACGCAGGACTTTGGAGGCACGTCACGTCACGTCGAGTCAGGAAACACTCCCAGATTCCCATAAACCAACACACTACATCCTCGTGAAGAAGAAGTTCCCTTGATTTGAATGTGCACTTTTACATCAAACTCTAAACGTGTCAAAAACCGTCGTTTAAACCACAACATTTACATTTAATTGCAAGTAACATGCAGTTAAGTGAGTCAGTTTGCACTTAAGTAAATTAATTTAAAGTATATTTCTAGTATGACTCCATGCTAACATGTAATTTTTCATAATTATTATTAAATTGATAAACAAAATAACTATAAATAAGAGCAATATGTAACCTGATGCTATAACAGTTTGAGGATAGCGCCACCTACAGGTCATGAAAAAGAAAGCTATTTTTATAGCGTCTGAATACTTTGGCCTAAAGTCATTAAGTTTTAGATCCATTGGGCCATAAAACCAGGAAAATGTATTATTTTATTTTGACGACTCATGGTGAATAGTAATGCTCTTGATAACTTTCAAAAGTTCAAAGAAAGATTTCAAAGGTCATAAGGCATCAAATGGCCCATATTCTCTTCAGATGATGACTTTATTGGGCAGGAACAGCTCTTTATTTGCTGTATGTGCTGCTCAGAACACCTGAGGTTGAAAAACTGCATGGAAAGTGGTGGTTTTGTGTTTCTTGTTTTGTTTGGAACGGTTGAGGCTATTCAGAACAACAATGATGTTTTAGCTATAAGAATAACCTCAGGTGAAGGATTCAAAGAGGGTCGGGACTCTGTACCACCGTCTAACTCGTGTTTTTCAGCTGTTTATTGCTCAGAACCGTCTTTGACTAGTTTCTAAAACCTCCAAAAATACCATTGAAAGTTCTTAAAGTTTAAGTGCTGATCCAGAATTTGTTCAATTGTACATGTTTGATCATGTTTCAGACCATTTATGTACTCCATATATTGTCTGGTTTGCTCAAGTGAAACACGATACAGATTCAGGAGGAGTGGCTCAAAAAAAAAAGGGGGGGAAATTCCTGTGTTTCACAACTTTTCATATGGAGAACTGGGTCACAATAACTCCGATCTCAGATCGAAACAATTACATCATGTGTTTCTTTTCATGAATAATCTTGGTTGATTAAAGTTTTGAACTGAAATGAACATCAGTGTCATATATGATCAGTGCACTTTTGATTATTTGAGTTCAGTTCAATGTGTTTAGTGGCAGTTTTTTAATCCTTAATAATATTTCTGAAAACCGTATGTTAGGATAATCGTATGTTTCCTGGGGTTCTTACACTTGCCTCACTTTCCTCCGTGCCATGATCACATGACAAATCTATCATATCTGTTGTGACAAATATAGTGATATCGCAAGAAATAGGGATATCCTGTAGGGATTTCCTTTAGTTGCCTCATTTCACACTCGCCCTAAACTGACCTGATATAAAGACTGTCAACTGCAATAAAGAGTGGCATGAGTTTTTTAACCAATCACAGAACACGTTCCAGCTGTCAATCATTGGAGGGAGGGAGGAGCATGACGCTGAAGTTCAAGGATCAGAAGTGTGCTGAATATATTTTACCTAAAGTGGTGGAAATGTATTTGTCTATAGGATGTGTCTGATTCGAAATAAACCTGCAAAACAATATTTAACATTTATGTATTTGAATTGCATATACATTTTCCAACACAATTTTGACAAACTAATAAAGTTAATGTGATGCATATTTGTCAGTCGTACACAAATTATTTATGCACTAAAATGACAAAAATTATGGAATATAGTTTATTATGAACTATTTGATTTTATTTGAATAAACATATTTTCAAATGAATAAATCTGTTTGACATGAAAACAATTACATTTACCCAGTTAAAAAGGTATAAACATGGTTAAAATATGCCTGAGAAACAAGCAATATTCAGTTAAAATGCATGAGACTGAAACAAATTGGATTTATTGATGATTAAATATATAAACCTGGTTTTTGTGCATTTAAAACACATTTTGTTTATTAGTCATATATTACAGAAATTCTACTGGTTTCATTCATGTACGACTGAGAATATGTGCCACATTAAGTTATTTGTTTACGTAAAAAGGTGTAATCAAATGCAATTTTAAATGCAATGCAATCTTACATTTAGGCCTAAATATTTTTTGTACCCCAGATAATACATTTACTAAGTGGACACTAATTGTATAAAGCCAAGATCAAACTGTCCTATTTTGCCATCTGAGACAAATTTTGCAAATTCCTAACAGATTCTTCTGTTCCTCTCGGCTAAAATCTGTAATCTTTGATGGCAAGTTTGACATGTTCGTCAACAGGCGCTTAATGATCACTGCGATCGGATTCAGAATTCTGGTACCGTCAGAAGATTTGACTTACAGTCCTTCTTCTACGACAGCGTCAAATCATAAACCACAGAACCTGATGATGCAACAAATGACAAACCACTTCTGGCCACAAACATCCTCTTTGTTTTTCCCCCATTTTTCTTTTCAAGACAAGCCATGACCAACATTAACCCTTGTTTTTGTTCTCTATCCCACATGTGTGAATCGCATACTTACCCAGGATTTCTGTATATAAGCGATCCCACTTTGATTTAGTGACCAGAGAAAACAGGAAGTCCTGTGAGCCATAGAACAGCAGGTTCTTCAGCCTCTGCAGGAAGTTCATCTCATCCGTGTTCTCCGAGCCGGCGGCAGGGACGTAGGATGGCGGAGCCGGCAGTTGACCGCAGAGTCTCTCAACTGTGTTGCCGAAGGAAAACCGGAGACTGAGAATGAAAGGCAAGTCCAGCTTCTGTGCTAGCAGCTCTCCACACAGGAAAATAGGGTCCGCCAGTAAGACGTCAAACTTCTCCTTCCTCCACTTCTCCAGGAGGTCTTCTCTGGCAAAGAGCTCGTTACACACGGCCTGATTCTGCTCGGTGCCTGTGTCGATCATCTCCTTGACCTTCATGGAAGCCGTGATGATGTTGTCATTCGGCAGGTCATGAGTCCAGCATTTCAGCATCCTTTCCATGTTTTCTAGGATGTCCTGCTTTGTGTGAGGCGCCTGTAGAATCTCCACATTGTATCCCGTGGATGGGCTGGTTCGCACAGACGGTGTGGCTGTGTGGGTCACCACAGTGATGTTGTGTCCTCTTTCAATCAGTGCGTCTAGGACGACTTTTATATTGAGCCAGTGGCTGAATTCGGAAGGCCAGACGAGGATCTTTCCTCCCGACACACACTGCAGGTTCAGGATCAGCAGCAGCAGGAAAACACTGGAGCTTCCTCTGGGATTCATGACAGCCGTGAACAAACTTCTCGTTCAGTGAGCTTTAACTAACATGTGGAGGAGGAGCTCCAGCTCTCAGAGAGAGTTACGCAATCAGATAAAGGGGAAGGTCTTAAATGATCTTTACGTTTACAGAAGTAGTCAAGATGAACTGATTCATCAGAATACAGAATACTGCTCCATGCCGTCAATCCGGTAATAGATCAAATTCCCTGAAAACATCACTTTCACAATTATATAGGAAAAGAGGAATCACTATCAGACATTAAAAAGGAAGCAAAACTTTACTTATTAGAATGTTTTTTTTTTTTTTTTAAAGCAATAGGCATTTGGTTACTAAATTTGCTTTTGTAAATATTAAGAATCCCAATCAATTTCGTGCAGCTATAGTATAAACATAAGCGTATTATTATTATCCCTCTTTGAATTTAGATAAAGAAGATAGGTGTGTGTCCAGGAAAGGTGTTTTGGAGTGACGCAGGACTTTGGAGGCACGTCAGCGAGTAAAGAGTCGGGAAACACTCCCAGATTCACATAAACCAACACACTACATCCTGGAGGAAAAGAAGCTCGGTTGATTGTGAAGAGCTCACCGAATGCCGATAATATAACAGGCCATTTAAAGAGAGTACACTTTCACAACTATTTCTTTAGTACAGATAAAACAAGTGTACTTTGCAATAGTGTAACTTTAAAGTACATTTTAAAATAATTAAAGAAGTAGGCCTACACTTATTTTGATGTGGAGACTAAAACATGAAGTAATTGATTATAATTTTAAAAGAAGTGTGTAATTTAATATTACATTTAAAGTTAATATTTTAAATGTACTAAATTGAAACTTCATCATTACAATACAAATGTATAACTCAAATGCATGACATTAAAGTATATTTTAGTTTACCAAAAACGCTTGTGAGCACTTCCAGCAGAACACTTCAGAATGATCAAACTGCACAATGTATTTATGTGTTAAAACACTCTACAGGTCTGATGGCTTGGATATATAACGCACGCTTTACGCACACCAAAGTCCTCTTGTAGTCGGTCTTAAATCTTTGATAACTTTATTGAACATACAAACACTCGGTTAAAAACTTTGACGCTGACAGCGGACATCCAACGAGTGGCTTCTATTGTTTGTGTGGTAAAAGACGGTAGGAGTTCCTCCTCCACCAAGACTACTTACTCTGTGTGTAAGAAACACTGTTTAAAAACCCTCTGTGCACATACTGCCCCCACCTGGTGATAGCCTGAAAGACATTAAGACTGGCTCCTACACACCGGCCAAATATGTGTTGATGTGTAACTACATTTATTTCTTAAATTATTCAAAAGAGCCAAAACAGCGTGTATGTGCACTTCTTCTTTGAAGATCAGTCCTTTGTATCTTCAAACAACAGGCAGATTTTGGAAACAGGTCTGTCCAGTAATCCTGTTTTTGTCAGGATATGTCTGAAGGATTTTTTCCTAATGCGCAGGAAGAACGTGGAGCAGTTGGATACATGATGTCCACTATATCACCAACAGCAAAGTTTCTATGGGGTTTCATCCATTTCTGTCGTTCCTGAAGCAATGGAAGATACTCCCTTGTCCACCTTTTCCAAAAGAGATCAGACAAATGTTGGACTTGTCGCCATCTACGTCTGATATACAAATCACTTTCTTGAAATAGTCCTGGTGGAAGAGGTGGTTTTGTTCTTAACTGCAAAATATGATTGGGCATGAGAGCTTCCAAGTTGTTTAGATCATCAGAAAGCGTTGTGATAGGGTGGTAATTAAGAATAGCTTCGGCTTCACCAAGAATAGTGTGAAAGCTCTCATCATCCAAGCATTGTTGTTGGAGAGTGGAGTACAACACCTCATTTACAAGACAAATGAGCCTTTCCCACACGCCGACATGATGGCGTCCAGCAGGGGGATTCCATGTTATTCCTTCTGATAGGAAAGTACACTGAACTTCATCATGATCCAATATCTTTTAAGCATTCTGAAGCTCTCTCTCTCCTCCAATAAAGTTATCAGTACCGTTATCAGATCTTAAATGCAATACTTGCCCACGACAACACATGAAATGCAGTTTATGCAGGAACTTGTACCCAGAGAGTAAACTACTTCAATATGTACTCCTCAACTGGTCATGCAAGTAAATATAACCCCATACATTTTCACAACACTGCGACCTCTTTTCACATCAATAGGTCTGAGATAGTCCACACCAGTATTAGTAAAAGTCTGGCATGATCCTTTCCTTTGGTGAATCAGACAGTTTTGGTTCTCCAAATCTGCCTTGGAAATGTGGACATACAACACATTCTGAGATAACTTTTCTGCAAGCGCAGTTTGCCTTAATAATCCACTACCTTTTTTCGCAGTGTTGACAGCATGCGGTTTCTCCTCGCATGACCTAGTTGTTTATGACCATTTTGCATGATAGGTTTGGAAGTACAGTGGGGAGAACAAGTATTTGATACACTGCCGATTTTGTAGGTTTATCCACTTACAAAGCATGTAGAAATCTGTCATTTTTATCATAGGTACTCTTCAACTGTGAGGGACGGAATCTAAAACAAAAATCCAGAAAATCACATTGTATGATTTTTAAATAATTAATTTGCATTTTATTGTATGACAAAAGTATTTGATCACCGACCAACCGGTAAGAATTCCGGCTCTCACAGACCTGTAAGTTTTCTTTCAGAAGCCCTCCTGTTCTCCACTCATTACCGGCATTAACTCTACCTGTTTGAACTCATTACCTGTATAAAAGACACCTGTCCACACACTCAATCAGACTCCAACCTCTCCACAATGGCCAAGACCAGAGAGCTGTGTGAGGACATCAGGGATAAAACTGTAGACCTGCACAAGGCTGGGATGGGCTACAGGACAATAGGCAAGAGCTTGGTGAGAAGATGAAGATGATGGTCAATCTCCCTCGGTCTGGGGCACCATGCAAGATCTCACCTCGTGAGGCATCAATTTACATTTACATTTACATTTAGTCATTTAGCAGACGCTTTTATCCAAAGCGACTTACAAGTGAGGAAAACAAACAAGCGATTCTTCATGAATTGGCAAATAACACAGGAAGTGCTCACAATACAAGTTTCATACATTGCTCAGTACCATAAGCTAGAGTAATGATCATGATCATGATCAATGATCATGAGGAAGGTGAGGGATCAGCCCAGAACTACACGCCAGGACCTGGTCAATGACCTGAAGAGAGCTGGGACCATAGTCTCAAAGAAAAGCATTAGTAACACACTACACTGTCATGGATTAAAATCCTGCAGCACACACAAGGTCCTCCTGCTCAAGCCAGCGCATGTTCAGGCCCGTCTGAAGTTTGCCAATGACCATCTGGATGATCCAGAGGAAGAATGGGAGAAGGTCATGTGGTCTGATGAGACAAAAATAGAGCTTTTGGTCTAAACTCCAGTCGCCGTATTTGGAGGAAGAAGAAGGATGAGTACATCCCCAAGAACACCATCCCAACCGTGAAGCGTGGAGGTGGAAACATCATTCTTTGGGGATGCTTTTCTGCAAAGGGGACAGGACGACTGCACCGTATTGAGGGGAGGACGGATGGGGCCGTGCATCGCCAGATCTTGGCCAACAACCTCCTTCCCTCAGTAAGAGCGTTGAAGATGGGTCGTGGCTGGGTCTTCCAGCATGACAACGACCCGACCCGAAAACACACGGCCAGAGCAACTAAGGAGTGGCTCCATAAGAATCATCTCAAGGTCCTGGAGTGGCCTAGCCAGTCCCCAGACCTGAACCCAATAGAACATCTGTGGAGGGAGCTGAAAGTCCGTATTGCCCAGTGACAGCCCCGAAACCTGAAGGATCTGGTGAAGGTCTGTATGGAGGAGTAAGCCAAAATCCTGCGGTGTGTGCAAACCTGGTCAAGAACTACAGGAAACCTGTGATCTCTATAACAGCAAACAAAGGATTCTGTACCAAATATTAAGTTCTGCTTTTCTGTAGTATCAAATACTGATGGCATGCAATAAAATGCAAATTAATTACCTAAAAATCATACAATGTGATTTTCTGGATTTTTGTTTTAGATTCCGTCACTCACAGTTGAAGAGAACTGATGATAAAAATGACAGACTTCTACATGTTTTGTACAAGCATGGCAAACCTGCAAAATCGGCAGTGTATCAAATACTCGTTCTCTCCACTGTATGATGTTCCTTTGGCAGGATAACAGGGCATTTAGTCTCCGCAGGCATTGTTGCTCTAAGTCTTCCACCTACTCTTGAGTAAACCATCTATCAATACTGGATCAAATCTCCAATTTGAATGCTTCATATTGAGAATTCATATTCTGTTTGAGAAAGATCATCTGGTGTAAGACCACAGAATTCAGTGCTGAACCTTTTCATTTCCTCTTTAACTCTGTCCGGCTCTACTATAGAATTGTTAGTTCCAGAATTAAATGAGGACTGAATAAATGCTCTGTTCAAGAGCACATCTTTGAACTTCAGAACCATGCCACTGCAGTTTTCAATATTCTCTAATCAGAAAAATAGTTCAGACGTTGATGAGTAGCACTCTCAGAACATTTGGAAATGGCAGCTATTACCAACCTCTGGATCATCTTTTAAGGCTCTGTCAAAATGGGATTGAGGCCACTCCTCTGAAGCTTCCAATGGTAATCATTCAAATTGCTGGGAGTTGGGAGTTTTGGATCGCACAAATAATAAAAGAAACAAAGAAAAAGATTGCGAAATCTTTGATAAGACTTGGGAGGAGGCTAAGCGAGACTCTTTCACTTTTGCTCTGTATAATATGCCGTACAGTAAATGTATGCGTGCATATGTGGTTTATGTATACGTGTATGAAAAAAATGTCTACGGATTGAAAACCCAGTGTCACAAAAAGACTTGTATAAATGTGATATAGTTGAAATTTCAAGTTTGAAGTGAACAATTTTCTCCTTTTCCCTAATTAAAAATGAGAATTTATTCTTTTTTTTTTTTGTCAATTTAAATTCTATTTACAATCTCACCAAATATATTAATGGTCAATAACTGTAATTTATTGTTTTCTGAAAAAAAGACACCTTGCACTTGAAGATGCAAGCAGATTGTGTGACAATTTTATAATAAAAAAACATAATATGTGAAAACGGGGTATTTTAGCTTTATGTTCTGAAGGGTTAACCCTTGTTTTTGTTCTCTATCCCACATGTGTGAATCGCATACTTACCCAGGATTTCTGTATATAAGCGATCCCACTTTGATTTAGTGACCAGAGAAAACAGGAAGTCCTGTGAGCCATAGAACAGCAGGTTCTTCAGCCTCTGCAGGAAGTTCATCTCATCCGTGTTCTCCGAGCCGGCGGCAGGGACGTAGGATGGCGGAGCCGGCAGTTGACCGCAGAGTCTCTCAACTGTGTTGCCGAAGGAAAACCGGAGACTGAGAATGAAAGGCAAGTCCAGCTTCTGTGCTAGCAGCTCTCCACACAGGAAAATAGGGTCCGCCAGTAAGACGTCAAACTTCTCCTTCCTCCACTTCTCCAGGAGGTCTTCTCTGGCAAAGAGCTCGTTACACACGGCCTGATTCTGCTCGGTGCCTGTGTCGATCATCGCCTTGACCTTCATGGAAGCCGTGATGATGTTGTCATTCGGCAGATCATAAGTCCAGTATTTCAGCATCTTTTTCTTGTTCTCCAGGACGTCCTGCTTTGTGTGAGGCGCCTGTAGAATCTCCACATTGTATCCCGTGGATGGGCTGGTTCGCACAGACGGTGTGGCTGTGTGGGTCACCACAGTGATGTTGTGTCCTCTTTCAATCAGTGCGTCTAGGACGACTTCTACATTGAGCCAGTGGCTGAATTCGGAAGGCCACACGAGGATCTTTCCTCCCGACACACACTGCAGGTTCAGGATCAGCAGCAGCAGGAAAACACTGGAGCTTCCTCTGGGATTCATGACAGCCGTGAACAAACTTCTCGTTCAGTGAGCTTTAACTAACATGTGGAGGAGGAGCTCCAGCTCTCAGAGAGAGTTACGCAATCAGATAAAGGGGAAGGTCTTAAATGATCTTTACGTTTACAGAAGTAGTCAAGATGAACTGATTCATCAGAATACAGAATACTGCTCCATGCCGTCAATCCGGTAATAGATCAAATTCTCTGGAAGTTTACTCTGAACGGTTTCCTCATGTCGGCTTGATCTTTAGGGTTGTACTTCTGCTTATAACTTATTGCATAATTTTGAAGATGTACAGAGTGAACTGGTGGGCAACATTCTGCTCACTTTTATCTATTTTTTAGTTTACTGGGAATAACAAATTACATAATGATCATTAAGAAAAAAACATCACTTTCACAATTATATAGGAAAAGAGGAATCCTTATCAGAACATTAAAAAGGAAACAAAACTTCTTAGTTATTATAAAGGTTTTGTTTTTTAAAAGCAATAGGCATTTGGTTACTAAATTTGCTTTTGTAAATATTAAGAATCCCTATCAATTTCGTGCAGCTATAGTATAAACATAAGCGTATTATTATTATACACCACAGAAGTCTTTAAAGCTATTGCAGTTTAGTTGTCCTAGTTGTCTGTTTCAGTGTCATCAATTTAGTTTTTGTTGTCCAGGTCAGTTTCCTCTGGTTGTTTATTATTGGTTATGTTCACTTGTCCCCGTTGTCCTTCCGGTGTTGTCCTTGTTGTGTTCCTATTGTTTATCGGTTATTGTTTCTGTCGTCCTCTTCTCTCTCTTTACTAAATCTTCTTTATTAAACCTCGCCCGTCTCCTGACCTTCGTCTCCCCCTTACAGAATAACCGATCCCAAAAAAGGGAGAGGACAAAAAAGCACCAAAACTCCAGCCTCTGATGACTCACCTCCCTCTCCAGCAGAGGGGCCAGGCCTTGGATGTTGAGCCGCTGGGCCTGGATGCGCCGGAGCTGCGGAGGGGCGGGGTGCGGGCTCGGCCTCGGAGGGTGAGAGTGGAGTTCGCCCGGAGCGAGAGGACGAATCGGGGTGAAGAGCTCCCCGAGCGAGGGGCGGAGAGCCGTCAGCGAGCGAGGCCCCAGGCACCGGCCCGCCGCCTCCTAGAGCTTCCCCCGCGCCGCCCCCCGTCCGTTCCCCACTCCCTTCCCCCACCCAGCCCCTCCGTCCCTCCCCCTGTCCCCTCCCCCCGGTCCCCGTCTGTTTCCCCCCTGCCCTGCACCCCGGCCGGTCTCCCGTCCCCCAGCCGTCCTGGATCCCTCCTGCTCCTCTGCTGCGCTCATCTCGGCTCCTCTGCTCCCCCCGCCTCGGCCATGTCGCCTCCCTCCTCTTGGCTCGGCTTCCCCACCAGCCTCCAGGCCTCCCCTCCAGGCCGTCTCCCCCGTCTCCTCCACCCCCGGTCTCCACCCACTCCGTCACCCGCCTCTCTCACCCGCCTGGTCCCAGCCTCCTGTCCGGAGCTCTGCCCGGCTGGGTGTCGTCTCAGCTGGTCCGGCCCCTGGGCTGGGGCTCCTTCGGCCGCCGGGGGGGGGGCGGGACTTCGGCTCCGGCTCCCCCCACCTCCTCCCCCCTGCGTACCCACCCGTCTCCCTCCTCATCTCCTCCCTCCCTCCTCATCCCCGTCCCAGTCCCCCCCCATCCCCGCCCCGGCCAGCCCCCCAGGCGCCTCAGGCCGTGAGCCGTGCCTGTCGTGCGGCCTGCGGCCCTCGTGCCGTCGGCCGGGGTCCGCCGTGTCGTCCAGGGTGTCCGGGCCCCGGTCCGTTCCGTCGGGTCCCCCCGGGGTCCCCCGGCTGCTGTGCCGGGGCGCCTCCCCGCGCCCGGCCCCCCGCCCCTCCTCCTCTCCTCCTCCCTCCTCTCACCCCCGTCACAGCGCCCCCGGGGGACCGGGGACCCCAGGAGTCTGCCCCTCCTCCAACTCCTCCAACCTCCTCCCCCCTCCGAAGCCAGCCCCTCCTCCTCACCCTCACCATATGACTCGGCGGCGGCGGCGCGAGCTTTTTTTTTTGGGGGGGGGGGGGGGTAATGTCACACACTACGTCGTTTCCATGTTGTTGTTTTTTGTTTTTCATTCAGTCATTGTCACCTGGTTTAATGGTTTTAGTTATTTAGTGTCATCACCTGTCCCCCCCGTCATCAATGTATTATTCCTCTCCTCTGGTCTTTGGTGTGTTTGTCGGTTGTTTATTATGCCGTAGCGCACTCTCTCTTCTTGTGTGTCCTTTTATTAAAACCTGCCTGTTATTCGTACTTCGTCTCTCCTGTCTTCATCCCGGCGTTACATTAGTGTTATTAAAAAAGGTATTTTCTTTGAAAGAAATAAGTTTAATAATGTAAAATTAAGCAAAGAATAAGTAATAAAATAATTATGACCAATATAAAAAGGGTCTATTTTTAAGGAATCACCAAAACAAAAGTGGCTAAAAAATTACTTTTTACAAAAGTAGAACATTTGATCCAAAACACTTTATATTGAGTTGTGAAAATTGGGAAGGGACCCTTTAAGACAAAGTTGAGTAATATTTTAACACATAGGCTATAATAAGCCTTTTTCTGAAGAAGTGACGGGAGGTAAAGTTAGTTTCGTTAAAGATCAGATCTCACACCCATGGACCGCTGGCTGGATGTGTCACACTTACCCGGAAACACTTCAGGAGTTACGGAGAAAAGCTCCAAGATCGGGGCGTGTTACGATAACTTATAGTAGTGAGAAATATTATACGTAAACTGTCTGTTTTTAACTGGTCACTTTACGTACTTCTTGTTTTTGTCAGGAATATAATTGTGGCTTAAACATGCCAAAAAGTGCTGAAGAACGAGCAAAAATCTGATGGATATGTCGGTAGATGTGCACAATGATGTACTTTCTGCCGTTGCTGATCTCGGTATAGAAAATACTGCAGATCTTTGCTCAACTCGTCTTCTCGACACTCCCAATAAACCTGGAAACCTTGGAAGATGTGGTTGAAATGTTTTGTGCAATCCGGTGTGTGGGAACATTCTGGATTTCATGTTACTTACGATGACAACGGAAATAAAACAGTATAGAACTGCGACTGTGTGCAAGCATTGTGCAAAATACATTCAATATGCTAATGAAACACTTCTAATATGACACATCATTTGAGAAGAAGCACAAACGGGAGAGAGCCGGTTCGGAAACAACTTCTACTGTCCGCAGCGTTTAAGAAACCTCTCAGCGAAAACTGAAGCATTGGGGATGTTTATGTTATTACATTATATTATATATTTATCTTTAAAGTATTTCGACTCGTTTAAAAGACAGAGCTTTAAGAGTTCCTCTCTTCGTCTTTTAGAATATTGTTAAATGTTTTTTACACTGAAGTTGGCAGTTTGATAAATGCAAGTGAATTTCAGTCTTTGTGTGCTAAAAAGGCACGAGTTCCTGTAGAGATCACAACACACAAGCTCTTTTTTATGCCAAACAAACGAAAAGCACGTCATCATCATGTCTTCTCTCTCACTGTATCAGCTTTTGCTCCGAGACGGTCCCAATAATGTGCTGAAAGTCAGTCACATTCAGTCAGTGCACGATTACATCACAAACATGTTCATACTGTATCCTAAACTGTGGATAATTGAGCTAATAAGCTGTTTATCATATGCTGAAGGAAATTTCTGGAGTGTTAAAGATAAAAATGAAAAAAATAACAACAGGAACTGAAAACCGTGACCCTAAAACCGTGATACGAACCGAACCGTGGGTTTGGTGAAGCGTGCCGCCCCTAATATGAACGCCGTTCTAACACCAAGGAATACGTTTTCTGGTGATGTTTTACATTTCTACTGGCACTGTATCTTTTTGGTTCTTTGAATTAGTAATATTTTCATTATTTTGGTCAACATTTTTGGTTACAATTCTTTAAATGAAAACAAGGCTCTATTTGAGATGATTGAAAACAAAATTGTCTTTTCTCTAAACAAATATTCATCTAGTATACTTAGGAGATTTTAACATCGCTCCAGATCGTGTGCCGCCAAAAAAATGCCCCAAATAAAAAGTAGATTTTTTTACAGTGATGAATGACGTGTAAACCTGTAGGTGGTGAGGAAGAAGCATCTTTTGTTACTGGTGACTCATTGAATCACTGGCTCAACTGGTTCATCGACAACAGCTTGTCATTCAACTGAACATAAACGACATTATTATACAGTAACCTAAACTGTATTAAAAAAATCAAAGAAATACCATTAATGCCAAACCAGCATATGCCTGAACTGTAATAATGAGTGAATAACGAGTGCCGAATTAACAAATTTATCTTTAACATTTAAGTTGAGCAAAAACGTCCAGGCGCGTTCACTGACAGGATCACGTGACCGATCACGCTCCCAAACACTCTACAGCATGGGTCTTCAACCGGGGGTCCGCGGCGGTATTGCAGGGGGTCCGTCAATTAATGTTTGATCACAAATAATTAAAAAAAAAATAAAACGTGTAAAAACATCACAAAGTCAAATTTAAATAAAATATATTTTATTTTACAAATAGTATTACATTAACAGCTTTAATAAAACCCTTCCGTCCACGTGCAGTCACGTGATCTCATGATACTGTCAACGCAGACTATAATTTGAAAATGCTACTGGCTAATAATTTATATACAATGTAACTCGCCAGAATGGATCGCCTGATAGTAAAATTAAAATGTGAAGTTCTGTTTAAACACACCAACCCGACGTCCAAGAACTAGCGGCGACGGAAGCCGACGGTGTTGTCGCTCATGTCGGCGGAAAAATATGAGCTTGAGCACCGAAAGAATTTAAGCCGACTGTCAACTAGCGCCTGCATATAAATGAGATGACTGTCTATTTAAGCAGATATATTTGTCTATATTCGTCATTCAAAAGGGGAAAGCGAAACCAAGACGGCAAGTATACAAACCATATACAAAGCAGCGCTTGCTGACCGTTTTGAATATCAGTCATGCTGATCACGTGCTTTATTCCACTCCTCTCATGTTATGATGAAAATATTCGTGCGTTCGAGTGCTCGGGTAAGAGGACGTGAAATTAGAACAAGCTTCCGTCGGTGCCGTCATGACTTATTCGCTTGCTTTCATAACTTTTGCTATATATTCTCGTGAACTGACTCGTTTACTATGCTGAACAGCCAATCAGAGTTCTCTCTCTCACCGACGCCCCGACGCCGATTCAACATGTCGAATCGGCCGAAAAATGAGAAGGGTCTGACTGCAGACCGTGGGCGAGTGGAGCTCCACTCTCAAACAGGAAATACGTCACCTCCACTTGAATTAATAAAGAAGGGCCATGATGGTGTCGCTATGAGCTCTTTTAATTTTTACCATAGACAAATTTTACCTAAATATTAAAGTCCGAATCGCGAGCTATAAAGTCCGAATCGCGAGCCATAAAGTCCGAATCGCGAGCCATAAAGTCCGAATCGCGAGCTATAAAGTCCGAATCGCGAGCCATAATGTCCGAATCGCGAGCTATAAAGTCCGAATCGCGAGCTATAAAGTCCGAATCGCGAGCCATAAAGTCCGAATCGCGAGCTATAAAGTCCGAATCGCGAGCTATAAAGTCCGAATCGCGAGCTATAAAGTCCAAATCGCGAGCCATAAAGTCCGAATCGCGAGCTATAAAGTCCGAATCGCGAGCCATAAAGTCCGAATCGCGAGCCATAAAGTCCGAATCGCGAGCCATAAAGTCCGAATCGCGAGCCGTAATGTCCGAATCGCGAGCCATAAAGTCCGAATCGCGAGCCATAATGTCCGAATCGCGAGCCATAAAGTCCGAATCGCGAGCTATAAAGTCCGAATCGCGAGCCATAAAGTCCGAATCGCGAGCCATAAAGTCCGAATCGCGAGATATAAAGTCCAAATCGCGAGCTATAATGTCCGAATCGCGAGCTATAAAGTCCGAATCGCGAGCCATAAAGTCCGAATCGCGAGCCATAATGTCCGAATCGCGAGCTATAAAGTCCGAATCGCGAGCTATAAAAGTCCGAATCGCGAGCTATAAAGTCCGAATCGCGAGCCATAAAGTCCGAATCGCGAGCCATAAAGTCCGAATCGCGAGCTATAAAGTCCGAATCGCGAGCCATAAAGTCCGAATCGCGAGCTATAAAGTCCGAATCGCGAGCCATAAAGTCCGAATCGCGAGCTATAAAAGTCCGAATCGCGAGCTATAAAGTCCGAATCGCGAGCCATAAAGTCCGAATCGCGAGCCATAAAGTCCGAGTCGCGAGCTATAAAGTCCGAATCGCGAGCCATAATGTCCGAATCGCGAGCTATAAAGTCCGAATCGCGAGCCACAATGTCCGAATCGCGAGCCATAAAGTCCGAATCGCGAGCCATAAAGTCCGAATCGCGAGCTATAAAGTCCGAATCGCGAGCCATAAAGTCCAAATCGCGAGCTATAAAGTCCGAATCGCGAGCCATAATGTCCGAATCGCGAGCTATAAAGTCCGAATCGCGAGCCATAATGTCCGAATCGCGAGCTATAAAGTCCGAATCGCGAGCCATAAAGTCCGAATCGCGAGCTATTAAAGTCCGAATCGCGAGCTATAAAGTCCGAATCGCGAGCCATAAAGTCCGAATCGCGAGCCATAAAGTCCGAATCGCGAGCTATAAAGTCCGAATCGCGAGCCATAAAGTCCGAATCGCGAGCTATAAAGTCCGAATCGCGAGCTATAAAGTCCGAATCGCGAGCCATAATGTCCGAATCGCGAGCTATAAAGTCCGAATCGCGAGATATAAAGTCCGAATCGCGAGCTATAAAGTCCGAATCGCGAGCTATAAAGTCCGAATCGCGAGCCATAAAGTCCGAATCGCGAGCTATAAAGTCCGAATCGCGAGATATAAAGTCCGAATCGCGAGCCATAAAGTCCGAATCGCGAGCCATAAAGTCCGAATCGCGAGCCATAAAGTCCGAATCGCGAGCTATAAAGTCCGAATCGCGAGCCATAAAGTCCGAATCGCGAGCCATAAAGTCCGAATCGCGAGATATAAAGTCCGAATCGCGAGATATAAAGTCCGAATCGCGAGCCATAAAGTCCGAATCGCGAGCCATAAAGTCCGAATCGCGAGATATAAAGTCCGAATCGCGAGATATAAAGTCCGAATCGCGAGCTGTTTGACATATTTTGTGTGGGGGGGTCCCTGCTCCGTGTCTCGCTCATCTAAGGGGTCCTTGTCCTGAAAAACGTTGAAGACCCCTGCTCTACAGCCGGAGTTTAAAAAAAATATTAAACATTTTTTTATGTGTGTGTAACATTAGTTTTCGCTAAGTGCCCAAATTAAAAACAACTAATGTTAAAACGGAAATCTAAAAATCTCAGATGCGTCTCCTCATGTGAGCAAATGAAACTAACAGAGCATTAAGTTGTTTAAAAAGTTGACAGTACAAAACATTATACATCCAAAGCAGCAATTAACATTACATATGTGAAAAATGATGAGTAAAAATAAAGTTATAGCACTTATCTTTCCCTCCGAGAACTCCCGGTTCAATGACGACCGTTACAGATCAAAATGACGCGCATGCGCTGTACAACGAAAATCCGTGAGCGCTCCTAGTGTTTTCCAATTCAAATTACGTCATAGTAATTAACATCTTACATCTAGCGATTTTATTCATTTATTTACTTTTATTTGATGTGCATTTAAACTCTATATTACACGGACACTAAATTACAAACAAACAAACAAACAAATAAATATGAATGAATGAATGAATTTATAATGGTTTAATAATATTAATGGAAAATACACATTTTTGAGGGTGTTTCCAATAAAGGCTGGGAATCCATGTTCAATCACTCTGTATTTGTTGGCAAGAACATTTGTGAACAAAAAATGCGGAAATTCGTGTTTTTTCTGTAAGTTTCTGTTACTTACTTACACCCACATTTACTTTGTCGACTGTAAGATTGGAAATATATTTTCTTGCTCCCTGTAACACATTTTTAAATATATTTTATATGAAGTTTGAAACAAAATATATTTTCAGTTCCAAAAATATATTTCATTGAACTTCACCGTTTATAACATATATATTTACCAATGTAGTTTTGCCAGATAAAATCATTTGTTTTCCCAGAATACATAAAATACATTTTTGCCTTTTTTACGCTTACTTTTTTTACTTTAGATTTGTGGCACAAATTTGCAATTTACAGCAAAGTGCTTGTTTGTTCAAGTATGTGGGTCTAAAGTCCGGGACAAATCGCGTCCTGTATTGATTTGATAGCCCACAGGACGCATCATTTCACCTTTAAATCCCGCGTTTTACGGGACCGGAAGCCAAAAAAGGCAAATTGGGAATTGCACTCTAAAATACAAAGTCTATTGTTTTTTTTGTACATGATTTCATGTGTTTGTTATTTTTAATAAATTGTTTCAGTTTTTTTTATTAGAAAAAAGTTACAAAGACATCAAAGTACAGTATATAACATCAAGTATGTAACAAATAAAAGTACTCTAGGGGGGCTTAAACAAAGTCTAAACAAAAATATTGAAAAGTCAACAAATTTTTGAAGTTTTAGCTACTTTTTGTTTCAAAGAGTATTGTAAAGAGACAACATAATGTTCAAATTCTTTCTTAAAGGATTCAAAACAGGGTGTTTGTAAGAAAACTTGCATTTATGAATGTGATACTTTGCCATTAATAGTATCAAGTATTTTATCTTGTCTCTCCAATCCTCCATATGACCAAATACTACTTCCTTCCATAACAACACAGATTGGTGATCAATATTTTTTGCTATATAATCACAAATATTTTGCCAAAATGGTCTTACCAGTGGGCAGAGCCAGAACAGATGGACAACTGTCACAGAAAGTGCACTTAACATCAATATCACCTTTAAATTTGGCAAGATAATGCGTCACTGGGTAAATTCTATGTGTAATTTTGTATGACACCTCTTTGATTTTGTTAGTGATCAAATATTTATTAGGTATACGCCAGACCTTTTTCCAATCAATATTGTCTCTCAACCGATTCCAATACGAGTAAATATAAGGTAAACATATCAAATTTAAAACTCTTATAGATCTGTTTTTTGAATTAAGAGAAATACAAATAGCACCTACATAAGAATGAATTATATTAGAATTAGATGGGTAATAGACTATTGATTCTTTCCCGAGATCTGAACAGCACGCAGACTTCACAGGTCTTGCTCCAAACACTTTCGCACAGTCCCCTGGTGTTACAGCAATCTCATGATATGCCAAAAACTCATTATAGGTGAAAAGAAAACCATTTGAATGAAATAACTGATCCACCAATATGATGTTATTATCAAAGCAATGTTTCATAAAAAGCGATTTGCGTTTATATAAAATATCCTTATTATTCCGTATGTGATACTTATGCGGTAACGACCACGATAAAAAGGCCTGGCGATGAATTTCTGATGGTTTTACTGGTATTTTATCAATATTTAATTACAACTGAGAAGGAAGTGTATGTTACTCATTTCTGATGATATTTAACTTTAAATGTATTATTTAATGTTTCGAAATCCAGAACATCCAGGCCTCCGTTTTCATATGCATTCATGAGTGTATTTTGTTCTCCCATATAAAGTCAGTCAGTACTTTGTGGCGGATTGGAAAACCCCGTCGAACACGTGTACGACCGGCGCCGCGTCATCAGAGCGCGACAGCAGGATGCTGACATGGCCGCGTCCGCGGAGCCGAGACTCGCTTCATGGATGTGTTTTGTGCTCGTCCTGGCCGTTTCTCCGGCCGCCGCGCTCATCGACGGGCTGTACTGCGGGACTCAGAGCTGCTATGACGTGCTTGGAGTTTCGCGCGATGCCAGTAAAGCGGAGATCGGACGCGCGTACCGCCAGCTGGCCCGAAGATACCATCCGGACCGATACCAGCCCGGGGAGACCGACGACACCCGCGAGAGCGCGCAGCAGAAGTTCCTGCTCGTCGCCACCGCTTACGAGACGCTGAAGGTAAACCCGCTGTTCCCGCGGGACTGT
Organism: Opsariichthys bidens; assembly: GCA_037194245.1. Taxonomy (NCBI): domain Eukaryota; kingdom Metazoa; phylum Chordata; class Actinopteri; order Cypriniformes; family Xenocyprididae; genus Opsariichthys; species Opsariichthys bidens. The sequence goes on along the minus strand of CM074310.1, from coordinate 10,650,156 downwards.
GAGCGTCATCCCAGTGTTGGTTCAGTTCATGTCAAATCAACGTCACAGTTTGTCTCGAGTCTCAACAGACTTTATCTGTAGTGTCCAGTTCTTTTTCTGACACAGAGATTTGACATTTTTAACACATCACAAGTTTTCCTCATTAAAGGCAGGGTGGGCAACTTCGCAGAGGCTTGGGATGAGACCCCGCCCTCCCTTCAGAGCGTCTCCAAAGCCACGCCCCCTTCAGAACACGTGACCTCGCACAGCCAGAGCAGGGTCTGCAAAGCGTTAAACTAGCTGGTGTCTCAAAGCAATAACATTACAGTAATAATGAACATCATTTTCGCGATCATTAAATAACCGTTATTTGAGATGATTGCGCTCTGTTAGGCTCAAAGAATAGGCAAAAGAAATAGACAAGCACCAAAGTTTATGTGCAACACGTTTAAAGTCATTTGAAGCCATTCCGTAGCTTAATGTGAGGGACCGAAGAATATATACATCGTTGAATTAAAGTTCGTCTCAGAATACAACCGAATAAAACTCTCCAAAATCATGTATATTCCCGTTATAATGCTTGGAGTTTATTGCGGTTTCTAAACGATGTCGTACAGGCGTCTCTGATCACGTGACACACGGACTATGAATGTGCATCAATAACTGGAGTTCAAACAAACGATCAGTAAAGCGCTGGACAGGTGTGCGCTAGAATCACTCGCTCAACACTTCTTTCTTTCGCCGTGAGCTTCAGTGCGCTCTTGCTCTACATTTGTTCTCTTCTATTTATTCCTTATCGTCTGTAATTGGTTTTAAATTTACCTTCAGAAAACCTGCAGAAAAGGTGCCGTCTTACATCACCTGATGATTATCTAAAAAACGATTCACAACTCTGGTAAATCCAGCTGTGTTGCTGCGCGTTCCAGCTCTGACACTTCCTCATACACATTTATCGATCTATCCACAATGAAAACACGCCGATGACATTTGAAATCGTGTTTGTAGCTTCATCTCAAACTCAATCACCAGTATCACGTACATTCACGTATTGCATGTTTAAGACGTGCTCGACGGACTGATATCTGTAACATTGTGTTTTCAGGATGAAGAGTTACGCAAGGACTACGACTACATGCTGGACCACCCGGAGGAATATTACAGCCACTACTACACCTACTACAGGAGAAGACTCGCTCCCAAAGTCGACGTCAGGATCGTGATTCTCGTGACTATCTGTGCAATCTCTCTGTTTCAGGTTAGTTCACCGCGATCACAGTATGTTCAGTTTGTCCTGATCGTTTCTTGTCGTTGGCTCACGTGCTGCTGCGTTCACACGGACACTGACGATCCGACGGTCCTCGGACTACTAGCACAGACCGGACAAATATGATTAATCAAAAGGGGATTTACTGTGTTTCGATCACTACTGTAGACATCCGTGTTTATGACATCTGAACTATGAACTTTCATCCCGTGATTCATCTGAATTATTATAAGACAGAAATAACGATGGTGTGTTTGTGAATCTGCTTCATATCTTCACACGACAGCGGCTCTCTGGATCAGATCTCAATGTTCGCTGTGATCGGACTGGACAGGAGAATCGCTGTCGTTTAGGAATAAGATGGTGTGCTTGAATCGAGATTGTGGTCTTTTAATGACTTTAGTTGCTCTAATAATATATATTATTAAATAATATATATTTATTTAAACAAACAAGGGCAATCGAAAAAAAAAAAGATTAGGTTTAAATATTAGGAGATATATTCATCACCGCAGGTCATGACTCTTCAGCTCTGGTCCTGAAGGACATCCGTCTTCCAGGGTTTATCTCCAGCTCTGATCGCACACACCTGAACCCTCTGTTTGACTCAGGCTGCGTTCACTCTTGTAGTTCGGTTCGTCTGGTTCGTTCGACCAAAAAACAAAAACAAATCATATAGTCCTGGTCCTCTTCGCGTTCACACCGGCGTTTTTAACAGAGAACCTGAAGTGACCGAACCGAAGGCTCAGGGATTCGCTCACGACCCGATCGGTCGCTTTTATGACGTATATTTGGCGACCGAACATTCAAATCAACGCTGTGTTCCGGATTAAACGCCATCATGCTTTATTTTGACCAGCTGAGAATCACGAAGAGCTCATCAAATGTTCAAAACGTTCAGAACAGCAGCAGGATTTCCTCCGTCGTTCACAGAAACAGAAACTTCACCTCCTCGTCGCTCCACGTTTGCCCTCGACTCATTTTGAATTCACCGTTTTTTCAAATCAGCGACTCGTAGCGTCGCATCTCGTGACATCACGTCCTGTTTTTGGTTGCTTTACGTGTCTTTGGTCCGTGTGGCGTTCATATATCAATCGAACCGCACCAGAGTTCGTTTGGAAGCGGACCGAGACCCGTCTTTTTAGCGGTCCCGGTCCGTTTGTTTGGTGCACAGCAGCGTTCGCATGTCAAGTCAAGTCATCTTTATTTATATGGCGCTTTTTACAATGCAGATTGTGTCAAAGCAGCTTTACATTAATAAGAAAATGGTGTCATTGTGCGGCTTATTCTATATATTATTGATTCATTCCGTTGCAAATATCAGTAGTTATTAGTCTAGTTCATTTATGTCTATCAGCGCTGCAGAAAACAGTGACGTAATCGTCCGGCTCGGCTCAGTTCACATACAACCACACCAAAAACACTGATGAATATCAAGCGAGTGTCCCCAACTTAAGAAGCCAAAGGACCAAAACTCCAACAAATAGAGAAAAAAACCTCGGGAGAAACCAGGATTGGTCGGGGTCAGTTCTCCTCTGGCCGACAGTGAACACTTGACCCATACTCAGAGTTATGGGTCATTTGGAATCGCAACAGTCAAAATATTTAATCCAGTTCCATCTAGTTTAAGATCTTGTGTTCAAACGAATCGAGCGATCGCACCAGGGTTCGTTTTAATCGAACCAAACATGACGAGTGTGAACGCACCCTAAGATCGGCACTAAATGACCTCCAGGACCGGTGCTGAAGATCCTGCCGTTGACCGATGACAGTCGGCACAGTGATGTTCAGAATACGGCTCATACCGTCAGCTGTTTATCCATCAGATGTTTTCATTGGTTTGCAGTATTACAGCTGGTGGAGCAGCTACACGGAAGCCATCAACTACCTGATGACCGTTCCCAAATATCGCATCCAGGCTACCCAACTGGCCAAGCAGCAAGGTCTGCTGAACAGAACCAAAGAAAGGGCAAGAACCGGCGATCCAAAGAGGAGATCCGCGAGGAGGAGGAGCAGATCATCAGAGACATCATCAAGAACAAGATCGACATCAAAGGCGGCTATCAGAAGCCCAATATATCTGACATTCTGCTCTGTAAAATCGTCCTGTTCCCCTACCATCTGTTCAGCTACGCGGCGTGGCACTGCTCGTGGTTTTACCGCTTCACCGTTCGTGGGGAGGAGTACGGGGACGAGGAGAGATTTTACATCATCCGCAAGTACATGAAGATGTCTCAGGCTCAGTTCGACAGTCTGGACCACAGCCTGAGAGACACTTTCCTGAAGCAGCAGCTCTGGATCAGAGAGAACTATGAGGTTTGGAGAACATTTCTTTCTTTTAACGTGTACGCAAACGCCAGATAAATGTTTGACGCCTTTCTAGCGCTCTGAAAGTTAACACGAGCCGTTTAAATATGTTTAAAACTCATATTTCTGATATTTTACTGGGCTGCCAATAATTCTGACCGATGTAATTAGAGAAAAACATCTTTCATAAAGAGACCCACTTTAATTAGCTTTACTTCAATGAAAGGTTCGTTTTTTTGTGAATTCTTTTGAGTGAAAGAGCCGAAGGATAAACGATGCAGATCATGTCCAATAATTCTGACCGTGACTGACCGGTGGAGTGAAGATCTCTGATCATCTCTTCATCTCCTGTCAGTGGTGGGAAATATCGGGCAGCATTTTGTCCTCAAAGCTGATGTGAGAAGCAGGAAAGAAGGTCAAGCGTGAGGATTTGAGGGAGTTTGACAAGAACCAAACTGTGACGGCTAGACGACTGGGTCAGAACATCTCCAGCTCTTGTGGGGTGTTCTTGTGCAGTGGTCAGTGTCTGTCAAAAGTGGTCAGAGGAAGGAGCCGCGGTGAACCGGGTCACTGACGAGCTCCAGAAGTTAAAGCTGGTTCTGATAGAAAGGTGTCAGAACACAATCAGTTTGTTGTGTGTGGAGCTGCCGAGACCGGTCAGTGTCCATGCTGACCGCTGTCCACCGCTCTCCGCTTTAACTTGAGTTCTGTCAACGATTCAAAATAAAAACGTTCCTGAAGTCAGTCAGTGGTGAGTGTGTGTGTGTGTGTGTGTGTGTGGGACTACAGACAGACTGATCATACTGTGTGTTTATGAAAGGCCTACCGAGAGGAGCAGGAGGAGGAGATGAAGATGAAGATGGCCACAGACTCGCGATGGAAACGCTACCGGCGCTGGATGAGGAGCGAGGGTCCCGGACGCATCACTTTTGCTGACGATTGACCTCGCGTGCGCACAGCACCGCCCCAGATGCACGTCCCAACGGCCCGAGCTCACGGTGTGTGATTACACTCAGCTCCGCGCGCCTCGTTTACGGAGGACCGACGGCGTGCGCCTGCTGCCTTTCCTCATGCTATAAGACGATAAAGGCGTTTGATTGTACCTACGGAGGAGCGTGTGATTTTTCAGCCTGCGTGAGGATCAGTCGAGACCGTTTTACCAGGAGGAGTTTGATCACCGGCGACAGGAACCCAGTGTCACCGCCTCATTTCTCTCTCAGTGTGTTCTCTGTTCATGTTGTCATCCGTATCTCCAGCTCTGTTCTTGTCTCTCTATCCCACTTTAGTTTTCCATATATGAAGTCATATGAATTTGAAATGATTGCATCATATGAAATTGTTCCGTTACATCAATAAAGGTTTCACAGTTTAAGGTTTGTTTGGGAAGACTTTGATGTCTCTACGAAGGAAGGTTGTCATGCAGGAGATTGTCGTGTGTTTCGTGTGTCTCTCACAGATATAAATCAAGCTCTCATCCAGAGACTCGTCATGTGTGCCTTCAATGAACCCTGGTGAAAAATAAATACAGCGAAATGTATTTGAAGTTCATTTTTTAATGCTAAGTACACTACAAATACACTAACATATTCATGTACTCAATATAAACACCCTGCAGTTGTACGTTTGGTAAACTCTACTTGATTTAGCTAATTTTGTTTTTAAGGCACTTAGAAGTCCAACAAAAGATATTAAGTGTATTTAATTGTGCTAAAGTGGAACTATCACTCTGTAAATGCAAGATAATCAGACTATCATTATAAATAGTGATATTAAACACATTAAGCTTAATATTAAGAAATAAAGAAGCACTCCAAATAAAGTTTAATTCTAATGTTTATATCAGTAAGTCTCAAGCGATGCCAGTAAGTATGTTAATAGATTTGTGGTATACTTAGTATGAAATGTATTTTAAAGGCACTTTTGTGTAGGTTTTTTTTAAAATTCAGTTGGGAATGATTGTGATTTCTTCAATTCCTTAGTGTTTTCCTGGTATCGTTCATCCTGCAGTTTGTTTAGCAGGGAAAACAATCATTTGAGAAAGGAGCACAACAATAAATAGTATATCATGAAGTATGTGGTCTTTTTCCATGCAGTTTGAGTTTCATGCTGTTTGGAACAAAAACAAAACAGGTGGAAAAAGATCACAAAAAGTGATTGTGTGCGTGTCTCGTTCAAACGGGCCATCATCCCCTAATTCATGACTGTAATGAGTGTTAATCTGCTTCAGTCCGTCGGGAACGCTTTCCAGGGGAGATGAACTGTAGAAGCAGATCTTGCATGCATTTATTGACGTGAAAGTTGAGGAACCAAAACATCCTGTCCTATCAGTGTTAAGCTGAAGAACGATTCTTGTCAGCCGCAGCACACAAATGCTTTAAATATGAAACCGCTTTCCACTTATAAATCGCAGTAATGGACAGCTGAACCCAGAGGGAGTGCAGAGGGTGGGACGGGGTTGGGATTTGCTGTGCACACAGATCACCACTAGAGGTCACTATTGCAGTGATCAGAAAATCCATCGAATGAAGGGGAGACGGAGACCTTCGAGACACGTCCCACTGGCCAATATGTGCGTCTGAAGACATTGACACAGAAATATGTCATGATAAATGCTTGTGAAAGGGATTTAGGAACTTTCGGATCACATGGCAGCGTTGCTGCTCCACATCAGCCTCACCATCAGATGGCAGAGTTCATGATAATCCTCACAAGTCTTGCTTTTCACTATGAATGTGTTTGTTAAATATAGATCCGTCCCAGAGTTTGGAAGAATGCAGATGTGCTTTTCTTAGGGTATGTTTACGCGACAACGATGTACAAAAAACGACAACGTTGTCAAATCGCCCCCTCTTCTAAACACTAAAGACGCTGTGTTCTGCTGTCCGGCCAGTAGATGGCGACGCCACTTTGTAGAGAAACGCTACACGCATAGCGTCACCGGTCTTACAAATGTGCGTTTGTGTGGTTTACACAGACACAATAACGGTGTCGTTTTCAAAAACTGTTTTCAACTAAAAACTTTGTGTGCATTTTGGCTGTTCATTTACATGATATCGGCGTTTTGGGAGCCTGAAAACGCAAACTTTTGAAATTGGGTTTCAAAGTACAAGCTTTCAAAAACTATAATGTTATTGTCTCTGTGTAAACTACAAAAAGCACTTTGTTTCTCTACAAAGTGTTATCGCCATCTACTGGCCGCGCAGCAGAATACGGCGTTTTGAGTTGTGAATGGGGAGTGTTTTGACAGTGTTGTCTGTATGTGAAAAACGCAAAGAAAAAAACCTGTTTCTGTTTTTAGCACATTGTCGTCATGTAAACGTACCCTCAGACGTCAGACGCATCTCTAAGTTTATTGTGAATTGCCAAAAAATGATCTGCTTGTGATGCTGATGTTATCGTGAAGCAGAGATGATGCAAACATATTCTGTGCTGTATTTGTTGTGCCAAACATGTTTCTGTCTCAAAATCATATTTAATTTTTAAGCTCAAGGTAACGAAACTCGCCCGTATTTTTTGTGCATGCTGTTATGGAAGTAGGCAGTCCGTCAGATTGTTGTTGGTGCTTCAGTGTTTTCCAGCTTGTTGAGGATTGAATGATGAAGTGTGTGTAATCAGGATTAAAGTCTCTCTTCCACTGTAATTCCGGTCACTGGCAGGTCAGTGTACCACCACAAATACATCAATCTGACCAAAACAACATCTCTTTAATAGTTTAAAGTTTAATAAGCACTGAACGTGATTGAGCGTCACCAAATGTAATTCAGCAAATGAACTTAAACTTTTGGTATTGCAATATTGGCTGATGTTTCAAATAGTTAAGTCATATGAAAATTCAAATATTTCATCCAGTCAGTGGACATGGTTTGACCATATGTCCAAATGCATTCGCTTACTTCATTAAAACAGCTTAAGTGTACTTAAAAGAAATGAGGCAAATCTCTTCAATGTGGGTAATGGCATTATTTGTAGAGATGTTCAGGATACGGTTGTCTTCCGTCATTGATAATGCAGAATTGTTCCTTATTGTACTTTACTGTAGGTTGAAATGATGAATCCTTTTTTAATTGGTCCTGTATTGTTCATTCACATTAGGGATTTTCACACTTGTTAACCCTGGGTCTTTCTAAACTCCAGGTAAACAAAATCCTGGGTTATCGTTCTTCACATTGCTCATAATTTATCCAGAGTTAACAATTAATCCAGGGTACATTACGAAACCCTGGGTTAACATCCGAGCTGGACCGGGACAAAAAATCAGCCCTGGCATTTGTGGTCCAGGCGGCCCAACACGACGATCCAGAATCAGTCCAGTCGCTTACAGTTAAAGCTACAAAAGTTGTTCAATCTAAAGCAGTGAGTGATTCCTTCTGTCTTTTGTTCTATGATTAACATGAGCAGCAGTTTAATTAGGCTGCTGTCACTTTAAGAGCGAATAATATACTGTTACACAACATGCAATTTATTTCTCAACTGTTTACATTCCAAAACAGACTGTGTTTACCTGAATACAATGGGTATTTTGACATCATTTTGTGTGTATTTGACAATTTCAGTGCAATAAGCCACGAAAAAGAACTGAATTTGGTACTCGGGAGCTGTTAGAGAGGCGCTCTTGTGTCCAGTAGATCAGGTGTGAGCGCAAAACCTGCCGCAATGAGTAAAATCATGCCCGACACTCACAACCACACGCCGACATTCCCAAATCCGTGTCCTGTAACGACACCGTTCAGCTGGAGGGGATGAGACGGGTGTGCGTCAGAGTGACGAGAGAGCGAGAACGCACACAGCTAGAATCGTGTATCAAAACTTCAGAATATGAGTACTGGAATTTTTTCAGTATCGATACACATCGAAATATCCATATTTTTTGCAACACTAGCACGCACACATATGTTATATATTACACAAACAAATGGACTGCTGTCCTTGGCAAACAAACAAAATAAAAATATAGCTGCAAGCATCGATATCCGGGTTCAAGCTCTTTAAGGCCTTTGCGTAAAAAGGTATTATGTTTTATTTAGCTAGTGTAACCACCTAGATCAAAGATGGAATATAGCATTTACAGCCAATTTACTGAGGAAATACTTGCTTTTTAAAGCTTTTTAATAGTTGTAGCACCACCAAGTTGGCATGTTGGTTTGGAATCACGTCATGTGCTCATCTACTGAAGTTCCGAGTTTTAATTTAGGATGATCTAAATTACCCTGTTTTAGCTATCCAAAGGATAAAGTTCAACTTGTTTTTTGATAATTATTGTTCTAGAGAGTCCATAGAATTGTACTGCACTGGTTTGGTTCCGATCGGGCAAAAAAACCCAGGACTAGTTTTTTACATAATTGGGATGTTCATTGAACGATTGGATTGACAGCCGTGGTTCTTGAGGGAACGTTGTTCAGCATAAGGAGATCTATCAAATGATGTGAATATTGTGTAACCATGTGATTACAGACGCGTAAAACTGGTTAGCACCACCTGGTGGCCAATTTCTTTCAAAATTCTCTCAGACTTCCTGAACCGTGGGTCAAACATGCCCACTTTTCGTTCTGATCGGCCTCTGTTAACCTTGTCTAATGGATACTCAAATTTCATTGGCTGATGGCGGCCATGTTTTTCGAGATACACCAATGTCCTAAAAGATAATCATGGCATCTTAGACCAAGACCAAGGCGTGGCAATTTTCAAGTCAGTCAAACTAACAGTAGTTATAGCTGTTTTCATGTTTTTTCATGTTATAGCACCATCAAGTGTCCAGTCACCACAATTGTTTTTTTACTGTGATCAAAGACCATGGGCCAGACCCATGTGATGAAAATATCTCATCGCCTTCATTTTAGTAAGAGTTGCACAGATGACGAGGTATTTGAATGTTTTGGTGTCTCTGTGGGAACTTTTTTATTTATTATTCAGACTCCAGAGAATCATTCTGCATTGGTTGGGTTCTGATCGGGTGAAAAACCTTGGGCTAGTTCGCAAAAGTAGGTCTTGGACAAAATTCAGAATGGCAGAAAATGAAATCGGAGATATATGTTTTGTCCTCGAGCCTGGGACAAACAGTCTTGGAATTATGAGCAGTTTCACTTCTTTTTATCGCTGTAGCGCCACCTATTGGCCGATCGAGCTCATACCTTGTCAGTCTCTGCCCAAATTGAGACCTTTCATGTGGTCAAGCGACCAGGTGATATGTCGATAAAAACACTTGTATCAGCCCACCGGTGACAGATATACACCGACCCAGTCCTGGTTGACCGTCTTATTTGCGGTGTCGGCATCATCGATCGGACAAACACAGCAGGTAACCTATTTACTTAAACTCTCTTAAAAGTCTATTTTACTTTCTGTTTACATAAAGTTATAATGTATAAACACATTTCTGTGGTAAAAGCAGAGCAAAACAGTATATTTTTAGCAGCATTAGTTCAGGATGGATTTTCCCTCTAACTTACTCCACTGGCATTTCAAATTGTTTACTTTTTACCCTTGAAGTGACCCTCCGTATTTTCAGACGGAGTGACGGTGAATGCAGTGAGGAAGCGGTGAGTCATGGAAGAGTTCTGTGCTGCAGGAACCCCAGAACCTTCTCCAGTTCGCTCAGCAACAGCCCTTCACAGTCATCATGTCACTGAGACGTTAAACGCTGGACGATCATCTTGAACGAGTGCAACATTTTTAGTTTTTTACGACATGTTCCGTGGATGAGGGCATTAATGAATAAAAAGTTCGCTTCAAGGTTTTAAATTGAAGCTCTTCCAGCCTCTTGTCATCTTATTAATTTAGTTTGTCCAGTTCATTATCTCTGGCTCATAAATATTATCAGAGATTAAATCAAAATTGACCCGATTTCCTTTCTTAATTCTTCATGAAAATTGAATATCTTGTTCCATCTTTCCTTTTTAACTCTTTAACTTCGACTTTACATGATTATATCCGGGTATTTAGAGAGATCCTGAACTGTCATTATTGTTACTATTTTGTAATAGTTATGTATTGTTATATATCCATGTTGTTTCTTTCAAATGCAAATACAGATGAACTAAATTTGTAAGACCACAACGCCCACTGTCCCACCGCTTTTTAAAGTCTGTTGAAAAATTGAGCAGTTATTAGGGAAGCAATGAGGAACCTTTAAAATCAATCAATCATTAATGCAGCTATCAGTCAGAGTTCACAGGCTTCAAAAGACCTTCTCATCAATAATGTAGTATTGATTTGGTGTCTCTGTTCAGTGTGACAGTATGGAGATGTGGACAGATGCAGTGCCTCATTCAGATCAGGCTCAGCTTAAAGGGTTAGCTCACCTCAAAATGAGTTTCTGTCGTTAATTCCATCTTCAGAACACAAACCACGATACTTTTGATGAAGTCACAGCGAATGTCTGGATTACATTCATGCTACACTCACTCATACTGTAGAACACACTTTTTTTATCGGTCGTAATAAGTACGTACTCGAGATTTTGGCCGTAAATTCGGACACTTTCTGCTTGCCGAAGTGATCCTGCGTTTGCGTACTTGATCACTGATGAACTGGATTAGATGTGACTTTTGTCAATTCAGTTTTCATGTGCTGCTGCTTCTTACAGTGCCTGTCTGTACAAAAATACAATTCAACATTAGTTTTATTTTGATCATCGTGACACAATTTAATATTAAGGTTCCATGAAAAGAGCTTTTACTGTTATAAAAACACGAATCTGCGCGCATCAGCTGAGCTGAACATGAAACTTTTCGTCTGTAAATCTGACCAATCTTTACTATCTCACATGCATGTGATTAAAGTAAACAAGTCAGAGTCTGCATGAAACCTGTCAATGTGTGTCACGTGACATGGCATTTTCTTAAACAAACAGACATTACACAACCGGAAGCCTGGCGCCTCTCTTTCAGGAAGGTTTAATTTAGGCTTTCCTTACACTTTTGTTGTATGTTTCATGAAGAACGATCAAGTGTTCTGTTGAGTCAACGGTTCCTCTCAGTTCATCTCTGCTGGGATCATTGCTCTTGTTTGCCATGGAAATCTGGGAATACCATCAGCTCCGCCTCAGCCGGAGCACCGGAGCCTGACATCATAACGCCTCAGAGAGCTGCCACCTCTCGTGACCTGTGTGTGTGTGTGTGTGTGTGAGTGTGTGTGAGTGTGTGTGAGGGTTACACAAGCGAAGACTGCATGGTTTTCCCCTTCACCTCCCCCAATTGTGCCACATTTACTGTGCTCTAATTCCACAGCTGCACCGACACGAGTCTGTGTTAAGTCTTCAAGCTGAAGCTGTGGGCATTTCATGGACTTTAATACATATTTATTTAGAAAAATACCATGCATTTTTTTGCATTAATAATGTTGCTGTGCATTATATAGACAATATAATCACACACACACACACACTGAAAAACAGATGTCCATCCCTTACCATGTAGAGGAACACATTGTAACATATAATACTATGGGCTGTTGAATGCTTGAATCGTGTGCAGTTATTTTCAGATAAAGTAGTTCCAGTCAGGTCCTCGCGACCACATTACAGCTCCGTATCACTTCAGCTATTTATTCCACAGGTCCTCACAGCCGACAACAGCAAAAGAGCCAAAACACACAGAGACGCTGACCAACCAAATAAAGATTGTAAGCAATGAGATAAAAACAATATTTTCAGGGCCAGGATAATATTATCGATTCATCGTGATTCGTAGATTGTTGATATTTCCCAAATGCATCAAAATCAATTCTCTAGGCTATTTAACCACATGCTCAAATGCTCATGAAGAAGAGCGCCCGTGCGTTCGGCTGACTCTGAGAATGTGAATGCTTTTATTGTGAACAGCCAACTGCAAACACACTTTTAATTCACTTCAGCCTTTTCCAACTTCATGAATGATTATCGTATGGAAGGTTTAAGTGGAGTGTGTAAGGAACTGGAAGGAAGCAGAGTACGGCTGTATCTAAAGCACGCAGCGCCACCTGCTGTTAAACTAAGCTCAGAATCGATGCAAGAATCGCAATACATACAGAAAACATCAGAACTGATCCAGAATCATTTCCTCTTCCCTCTCTCTCTCACACACACACACACACACAGAAATATACAGAGAAACACAAAATGATGTTCTATAGACACTGAATTAAATGTGGAACCTTGAAGTAGTGAGACTGAAATAACTTTTCTTAGTAGTAAAATATAATAAAAATAGCCTCTATCTAAAGAAATAATACAAGTGAATACAGAATGTTTTACTTACAACATTTAATGCATGTTTTTTGTACAGAAACTGCATGAATGAAAATGTGATAGATGCGATAGGATGTTTGCAGTGACACAATCAGGGACCTTACAAACAAGTTAATAAATAACAATGAATAAATCAATAAATAAATACTGTGCTATAGCAAATTAGCTCAAGGGGGAAATATTAATAATAATTCATAACTCATTATGATTATTCATTATGATTAATCATGAATATTTGAATCATTTAATCCGATTAACTTAATGTAGCTACATTCTAATTACAATCAAACAATCTGTTCATCCTGTGAACTCTCAGTGTTGATTATTAATTGATTCTAAGAGAAGGATATTTTCCACTGACAGAAAAATAATTCTTACCATTTCCAGTAACTTCAGAGCATGTACAGAATCAAAATCATTTAAGTGACAATTTATTCGCGGACAGAGTCACCAAACATGTATTGTGCACAAACTTAATTAACTAAATCACGAACACGTAACTAATAAACAAACACATACATACACACAAATCACACGTACACAGGTAACAGGGGAAGTGAGAGTGAATTACAATATTACAAAATATTACAAAGCTCCTCTGTTGACAAAAGAAGTTCACAACTTCAACTCCTCAGAGATGGAAGATGCAGTAGAAAGTCCTGAGTTCGGTCCGATGGTGCTGAAGTTGCAATCGATGTCTTCTGCGTTGAATGAAGGAACGATTACAAGTTCTTCTCTTTCTCATGCAAGCACATGGTCGGGCAGGTCGAGGCCTGAGAGGCCACCAGCGGGAGTTGTCTTTGGGACAGTCGAGTGGGAGGAGGCTGTGTGCTGGCTTTTAGCTTTTGGGGTTCTGGCACCCTCCCCAAGGTGGACCTGACCAATGAGGAAAGAGGAATTCCTGAGCTTTGTTTCAGAGCATGATAAAACTGGGCCGGGTAGTTTTGTGTCCCTTTCTGCTCCAATTAACACAACAAACACACACTGCATCTGATGAGGAAGTCACATTCATGAAAATTGAAGTCGTGAGAAGAGCATTCATTTGAAAGGAGACACGATAAATGTGAGGTAGTTCGTTGGTAGTTTTTTCATCACAAAGTATGCATTAAACCAAGACACCGTACAAGAGATGATCGTAAACATGATGTCCTGGGATGTGTGTTCATCTATAAATGAATGCAGGAGAGTCAGTGTTTTTACAGGCTTTGCGTCTTGTAGTCTGCAGAGGTCTGAACACTTCCGGGTCGTAAAAAGGCCTGCAGTCTCGGGGTTTGGGGGAGACACTCGGTTTGCAAATATAACAAATATTTGTGTCTGATTTTTCTCAGTCGTTACAAGAGGCAGGTGTGTTTTATGACTGTTCATGATGAATGTTATTCTTCTGTGAATGAGTGGGTTGAGAGTGATTATGTTGGCTTGCATTTGGCTGAATGAATATTTAATTGCCTTAATTTACTAATTAGCAGATTATATGAGGATCACAGAGAGACTCCAGCAGTTACTCATTCCACCTCCTGCCTCTTCTCTTCCATTATCTTCCGCTTTCTCTCAGTCTCAGGCTGACATCTGTCAGTCCACTTCCTCTCTCTCTCTCTCTCTCTCTCTGTCTCTCTCTCAGCCCCTCCCCCACCGCCTGCAGATATCCGTCCGCTCCGTTAAGATGCTTTTACAGACGATTATTGTCCTTGTCCATGGGATCAAATCTGTTTGGCACAAAAAGCCCTGATCACGAGGTTTATTGCCGTTGCATATTTTAGAGCCATAAAAGTCTGTGGTTAGTGAATTAGAAATGTCCAAAAATAATTGAAATGATATTTTAATACTATGTTGAATGCCTATATTTTTGACAGAACATGAGTTGCCATTAAAGCGTGACACACTGATGATTCATGATTCACTCTTCCTGACCCACTGAAGTGTTCAAAATGAAATCAGTCTCAGGATTCTGTCACACAGTTTTATTTTTATTTAGTTAGTGTGGTCCAGTGCTAACATCTTTACTTTTTATATTACCCAGGTCTAATCCACATCCATAATAAAACCAAATTGCGGATGTAATTCTTTGGTTGTTGCTGCAGAATAAAGTAGATTGAAGCATGAGAGAACAGACAACATCGCACTCTTGCCTTCGGCCACAAAACAAAACGTTAAAAATATCCAAAATCCAAACATGAAAACTCTGCTTGTGCAAACGTCCCTCTGTTCTGATAACACCGGGGTTATTAATGCTGTTAAAATCTAACATATAAAAATAAATTAAACCCAATAACATTATATGTTTCTTAAAAAGACAAACGCACAAAATGACTGATTATTACTTAAATTAAAGGTAAAACACAGAACAGAACGAAATCGGGCGGAAATGAACTGAAATGACAATCTGAAAATGAAATAAAGTTATAAACGGACACAGAAATTTGGTGTTTAAAACATCAATGCTTCACTGTTCAACTCAAGTTCAGCTGTAGCCTTAAAGTTTTAATTACAGTATATAATCAACTTGATTGTACAAGTCATTTAAACTTAAATGATATTAAACTGACTCCAGAGAAATTGAGCTGAATCTCGTATTTATACAAAAAAACTTGTAAAAAAAACTTCAAATTGCTTAAATTATTTTCATGAGTATTGAAGTTATGTAAAAACATAAGTTTCCATGTTTTACTGATCATTTAATTTTTACAGTGTAGGAGGATGTAGGCAGGACTAAACAGAGAGAGAGAGAGAGAGAGAGAGAATGGAGGGAGGGAGGGAGTCAGACAAGCCAAACATCAAGAATCTCACACACACACTCACACACACGCTGTGGCGTTCGCTCAGAGAATCAGCAGCAAAAAACAAATGCTGAAACTGAGTTGGAGGGAATATTCCACACCGGCGGAGATCAGGTGAGGATCCGTCCGTCTGTGATGTGAGGAACGTCACATTTACTTGAGGTGAGGTGGAAGATGCGTTTGTCACTGTGTTTTTTCCCTTTTGGATGAATGAATTGAAATGAATTTAGGCTTTTTTTTTTTTAATGTGTTTGTTACATTTTCTCTGTCGCTGTGTTTGAGATGAACAGACTCAACAACTCCTGATGTCAGTCTGACTTCTAACTGTCTGAGCAGATTAACATGAAGAATTTAATCATTAATACATTCATAACCATCTGTCGTTCGCTGATCTGATTTGTCCCTCTGTCAAGTTACCTGAGCATTTTTGAATTGTTGATTCATTTCGGAGCAGAAGTGGGCCATGCGACTCTTTAATGCATGTTTTAGTGTGGGTAGATTGCATAATGGTTGCACACAGGGAGAGGATGTGTGGGTCAGGTTTTGCATACGCAGGCTTCGGGATGTGATAACCTGAAGTTATCTACATTGTGAGAACCAGCCAATGTACTTAAGAAATCTTAAATCTGATTAAACATTCCAAAAGATCAACATGAGCACTCTCATGTGTCAGAGAGGCTTTCTTCTCCACAGCAAAGAAAACTGGCCAGCCAATAAGATTTGTGCTTTTGGAGCCGATGGAGTTACATAATTATGACTTAACAGACTATTTTACCCTGAGTGACAAGAGCTGAAGAAATCTTTGTTCATACAGTGCTTTACAGAATAGATACTGTTTCATAGGAACACCAATATGTTCTAAGAACGTTTCGCCAACCATCCAATTAGGTTATGGAAACGTTATTACGGAACGTTCTCTGAACAGTTGGTTCTATGAATGTTGAAGGAACATTCCATTTCACAAACATTATTGGAACATTATATTCTCTGAACGTTCCGAAACAAGTGGTAACATTTAAAGGATGTTAGATGAACGTTTGTTCATAACTTTGAGACAAACGAGGGTCAATTCAACACTGGATTTGCACAAAAGACGAACGTGACGACACACGCTAGTGACGAGTTGATCAACTCCACAGCGACGACATCATCAATTTATCCACGAACCGTTCAGAAACGTCTTCCTGAGTCTCTCCATCCGTTTGAACACTTTCCTCATTTTGTCTGCGTGAGATTCTCCAGCTTTGTTGTTGTTGTTGAGCTGTTGAAGCTCCGCCCTCTTCAGGAGCAGCAGCTCATTTGCATTTAAAGGGACACGCACAAAAACTGCGTGTTTTTGCTCAAACCCAAATAGAGGCGAATTTGACAAGCGATAATAAATGATCTTGAGCTGAAACTTCTGGAGACACCAGAGACACTGATATTACAAAAAGATTGTTAAAGGTCCACTTTAACCAAAGTTCTGAGAATGTTCCCTGTTTACAGTAATGAACAGGAAAATAATGATCAGAGATGCAAACACAAATTAATTCTGCTGTGAGAAAAAAGCAGAACCTGAAACTGGCAGTGCAGATTTTGTAGTTTGATGATCTCAAAGCAATTCAAAAATCTCAATGGGATTGATTAAATGGATTGAATGGCTGTTTGTATGGAAACAACAAGAATAAAAGGATTAAACTATCAAAGAAAACTGTGAGGAACTTGAAAAACTTCCCCTACACAGATTTGGTTTTCTGTAGCAAGTGTGTGTGTGTGTGTGTGTGTGTGTGAAGGACTGATTGGTGTTTGTCTCCTCAGAAGCTGCTACATCACACCATGCTGCTGTCTCCAGCTCCGCAAACCCTGAGAATATGCAATGCTTAACGGTGAGTTTTCAACCTTCTGCTGTGGGCGGCTGACCGTTGTGAATCACATGACATGACATCGAAAACCAACTAAACCAATAGAATTCCCTCAAATCTTAATAGATTTGTTGATTGTTCTTCAGATTTGTATCAAGTGTTATGGATCTATTTTTGTTTTATTTATCTATATTTGTCTTTTCTATTTTGCTTCATGTCAACATATTTCATATCGTAATACATGGCAAAAAGGCTATGAAGATTTAAACTGATGCTCTATGTACACAGGATCAAATCAATATCTTTTAATTCACTGCATCTACAACTCTCATCATATGCGGTCGGGGGTGGGGGGGTGGGGGGGGGGGGGGGTTCGACAGCTGTAATTTTCCCGCCGGATTCCGTTCCCCCTTCATGTTTTGTACAAAATGAGGTTCTAATATTTATACGGAACCTTTTAAAACTTTTTAAAACGATGATTGCTCCTTCAGAAATGAAGATACATCACATATTAAGTGTTCTACAAAACTATATATATTTATGGAGACCAAAATGACAAATTTATTTGAAAATATAATTGAAAATAGTAATCTGAAGTTGTCTCGATGAATTTATTGACTAAATGAAGAATTGTTCATATAGTTAATAAACAAATTAAAGCTAGGCTTGAGTTTTTAAGGATTATTTGACGAATATAAAGAATCATTTATTTGAAATAGGAATATTTTTGTTACCTTGTAAATGTACATTTTGATCAACTTAACGCATCCTTGTTGAGAAAACTAAATCAACACAAAAAAGGAGTTTAAAAAGCATGGAGGTCATCCCACTGAGCGCTTTGAACATCTTGAAAAAGAAATCGTCAAGAATTTAATAGAAAACTAGAATGTACATTTCCTGAAGAAAATGTGATTGGTGCTTGCAGTGGCAAAATTCGGCACTCGGTTGCTAGGGTGTTTCTAGGCAGTTTCTAATGAATGTGTTTTGGGTGGTTGCTAGGCGGTTGCTATGGTAACCTGGGTGGTTGCTAGGGTGTAGAAAATAAAGACAACATGATGCATTTAGAATTTTGAGTTCTCTCGGCTATTGTCACACATGACGAATACATGTGATAAACTTAACGGAGTCGCTCATTCTCTCATGCTTTTCCAAGCAAGTGTTCTCTTTTTTCCTGTGGAACACAAATGGAGCTATTCACGCTGCTTCTTCCAGACAATGACAATGATCACCAGTGGCAGTCAAGCTCTAAAAAAGACAAAAAAGCACCACAAAGGAAGCCCATGTGACTCATACTTCGCACACTAGCTCTATGTAATATTCTCGGAAAACATTAGCCTCCATTAGCTCTCAAATCTCATTTGCACCACCATATGTCACGATCTGCAGTCACCTCAGCACTACGTTTCCCAGAAGCCCTCCTGGCTCACACCTGCTCACACTCAACAATCATTCAGATCTTTCTCTCATCAGTGCAAGTGCACACACACGTCGTTTACACTCTGAGCGTGGACCTCAGAGATCTTCTCATGTTGTTTATACCTGTCTCTTGTGTTTATCCTCTTACCCTGTTACTGGATTACCTGCTCCTGAGGCTCGTCTCCAGCGCTCTCCATTCCCTGTGAGACAAACATGTTTCAGTTGAGCACTGTTACCTCTCACCTCACCTCTCTCTCTCTGAGTCTGTGAAGCTCTGTTCACACCGAGAACGATAACTGTAACGATATTTGCCTCCACACCACTGAAGGATACGGTCTGTTCATTCTAGGCTCACGCTGCAGTTTCACAGTGTGTACATGTTTTTGCTGTTGCATTTACACGCTTTAACCAGCAGATGTCCTCACGTGATGTGTGTCAAGTGAATAATAGCGATGTAATCGGTGATTCATTTCTCCACAATGTCGTCTGCCGTTTTAAATGCGCGAGCGCTTAAATTCGATTGGATTCTGATTGGCTGTCAGTGTTTTATCATTGAACAGTTGGAAATAAATCATCCTGAAAGTGATCCCAACGATATCATTTCTCCATATCTGTATAGCTGTGGTTTTTATTTAGTACGACTTTTAGAACTATATCTTTCTTGTTATCGTACTTGGTGTGAACGGGCCTTAAGATCCGCACTGTATATTCCAAAATTGTATTTTTATATATGTATATATATATAATTTGTGGAAAAATGGGTTGTTCTAAAGCGCTCAGAGAATTCAAGAGTGGTACTGTCATAGGATGCCAGCTCTGCAATGAGTCAGTTTGTGAAATTTCATCCCCGCTCGATATTCCACGCTCAGCTGTTAGGAGTATTATTGGAAAGAGGAAGCGTTTCGGGACCGCAGCAATTCAGCCTGGAGCGTAACACCATGTGACGTCACGGAGCGAACCGGTCGAGGAGTGAAGGTCTGATTCAACCGCTGAAGAGCGACTCGCTTCCTCCGGCGTTAATATCAGCACTGAAACTGTGCGGCGGGAGCTTCGTGGAGTGGGTTTCCACGACCGATCCCGAGAGACGGAGCGTGTGGAGAGATCCATCAGAGAACGTTCCTGCATCGCTGTAAAGTCTGGTGGAGGAGGAAGATGATGGGGCTTTTTCAGGGAAATCTGAATGCTTCAGCGTTCTAAGACGTTTTGGACAGCGCTATGCTTCCAACTTAGTGGGAACGGTTTGGGGAAGTCCCTGTTCTTTCCCAGAATTCTCTCCCAGAGCACAAACAAAGGTCCATAAAGAGTTTGGCGTGGAAGAACTTGACTGACCCGATGAGTCCTGACCATATTTTATTTTTGGTTTTAAATAACTACGTTGGTTGGGTAGGATAGTAACAATAGGTCTAAAGAGCAAGAGGTTGGTTGTGTAGGGTAGACATGTAATACAAGCTGCTTCTGGATCTGTCTAATTGTTTAATATATTTAAGTTAAGACAACTCTCAAAGTAGATTTAAAGAGGATTTATGGAGATCACGGCAGTGGAGGAGGTGCTCTGCTCTTGTTGCACGGAGCTGAGACATACTGCAGCTACAGCACAACCAAAACCTCCAACATGAGGCAGATGTAGATGTGGTGGAGTGGAGGACACACATTACACGACACTGCACTGCTGAAAGTTGTGGAGGGTGAGTAGCAGACGTCAGTGTTTTGATTGAGATTGTGTTGTGTAGAGGTGTGTACCTGCTCTAACCCAACGCAATCTCTCCAAAATGTTTGAAAGATCTTTCAACAGTTATGCTGATTATTCATCTGTACTCATTTGAAGCATGTGGAAATTAAATCTCCAACTAATAATCAGATTTTACGTAGTCCCCAAGTGTCAATCCCGAAGTAGAAAAACTTGCAATATTTGTTTACAAAACCATTTTTTAGAGATTTAAAATCCAAGTAAAATGTACTTTTGTGGTACCTTGAATAATTAATACGTTTGCATTTTTCACTGTTTGCCCATTTTTATTTGCAATGTATTATTGATAGTTTTCAAGTGTAACTTGAAAGTGTTTTAGGAAGACTGGAGTTCTACTCAAAATGTCCCATTCAATCCATTGATCATTACAGTGTTTTGTGTACCAAGTATTGTGGGATGTGTACAACTCTGTCTCTTGTCTTTATGGTTGTATTATTTATACATTTTAAAGTTTTGTCCTCCATATGATCCCACACGCATTCAGATTTCCACCAGGGTTGTGCTGGGAAACCCATTTTGTCGAGGTTGCTGGTTCAGATTGACATTCAGATTGGCAAACTTTGTTACCAAATGTTTTATTGACAATATGGGAACATTTGGATTTGAGATGAATGAAAAAGGTGAGCCCATAAATTCAGATTGAAACGCATGCTGGCTTTGTATTCGTAATTCTATTATTATAATTAAATGATGTTTTAAAGCGATAGGCCATAGCTACATATGATGTAGTTTGTCTGCTTGGAAATATTGGACAAGAAGTATTGGTTGACTGGACAGCGGCAGCGAGCGCGTCAGGACACGGCTGATTCTCTGACTGCTCAAACAGAAATCCCCACGGGCTCTCCTTGTTTTTGTGCCGCCGTCTTCATGTTTTTGTGCACGCGTTGAATGACAGCATTGAATACTTCTGGCCGTTCCCGTCCTGCCGGACTATAACTGATTCTGACTTCAGTCGGCAGTTGTCCTGTTGAACTCTACATATCATATGCAGCTGCGCATCAAAACCAGACATCAAGACCCTCAGGTGTTCTTGCTTCAGTGCTTGATTTTCTGAAAGTCTACCTCCGTTATCACTAGGCGGTTCGATGTTTTTCCACGACTCCAATGAAAACCTTGTTGCTGGTGATCCATTCGGGAACAGACCCCAGGATCGTGTTCATGCCCAGCCATTGCTTATGATCGACTATTGATTTTCTTTATGGTGCGTTTATTGTATCTTTTAGATGATTTAAAGCGTGCGTATTTTCTCTCGTTCATCTGTTTTTAGAGAGCTGTTAGAAGTAGTAAAGACATTTCAACATAAGAGTTTCGGCTTGTTTACAATTAAAATACCTACATTTGATTTTTTTTCTGGTTATTATTGACTTTATTATTTAATTTCTTTAAAATATAAATAATTCCACAATTGTTATACAAAGTTCTGGCATGAAACTTGGGTAGTCGTGGCCTAGTGGTGAGGGAGTCGGGCTTGTAATCTGAAGGTTGCCGGTTCGATTCCCATGCCGGCAGGAATTGAAAGTGAATGAACAGCACTCTCTCCACCTAAAGTGTCCCTTGAGCAAGACTCCTGACCCCTGATTGCTCCCCTTGTGGAGTGTCTGCTAAATGGTGAAAAATGTAAATGAAAACTCTAGATGCCGATAGGTCCTCGACTCAATTTGTAGTGATCACACCGTTTTCTGCGCAGCTGATTGGTTGCTGTGGCATCAGCAGTAAATGATCTTGCTGCTCAAACATTTGAAATACTTGCCATTGTTTGCAGTCAGCAGCGCGCTTCAGAAGCCCTCCTCCCTCCCCAGCTCCACCTGCATAGATCTGTTCCGGGGTTATTCTGTTTATTATGTGTGCAGCAGCAGCATGTCTCACATGCTCACAGAAATGTCTGAATGTATTGACTCTTTTCGCAGTCTGTGTTTGGTGCCAAGACTGTACTTCTGTGTGGTATGAAGCATCACATGTGCACCAAAATGTTTTTCACATCCTCACACAGTTTTTACTTCTCAAAGTGGGACGCTCTGTTGGGACAAAACTGAATTCTGGTGAACTTCGTATGCACTGCAGATGGGCTGGGGTGAACAAATAGTTTAAACTAATATATATTCACTCCATTAGTGACTTCTCTTTGGACAAAAACTGAATTGCCAAATAAAGTCATTGTGATATTATTAATTTTTTTTTAACCCTTTCAAATTGACTTTCATCAGCCCATGTGGTTTGAGAAGTGAGGCCGATCGCTCCGATTCTTCATGCAGGGCTGACAGGAGCCAGTCCTCCTCTAATCCCACGTTTTAAATGAAGAAGGGAGGGAAGAAACCTTCTGAATTCCCAATGAAGATGAAGTGACAGATTGAATAGACCTCACTGCCCGATTGAGAGCAGCGTTCTGGGCTTTTTATGGTCTTGTGTTGTAATGTGCAGCTTTAGAAATTCTGTGCCCAAATACTCATCAGGGTCGCCAGGGTTACCAGGAATTTAGTTTTGTCTTTCCTGTTTAGTTTTTTTTCGTCTTCGACCTCTCACTTGGTTGTAAAAAGTCCAATTCTATAGTCTTTGAATAGGTTGGCACAGAGGAAGAGGGTGGTGTCTGAATCCTGAGGCAGAAAAATGTTGGTTTTATTCAGGTAGTAATTAGGCAAACGTCGCTGACTGTGGAGTTAATGGTGTTCCCATGACGTGTCGGCATATCTGCCCTTACAAGTAAAGTTGAAGTGTATTATAAGTGGTGAAAATCAAGATTTTAATGTTGTTTTATATGTCTGTGGTGTTTTTAATATAAAACATGTGCAAATTGATCTAAAGACCGGTTTGAAATCCCTGGCGATTCTGATGTCACAAACTACCTCGCAGCCAATCACGTCAACATGGGGGCGGGCTTTAGCATCTCATTAACATGATCGCTCTGAAGCAGAGGAGCCAGGTTGTCCCAATACATCTTTGTCATTAAAAATCAGGTCGATTTTTTTTTTTTTTTTATATATGCATTTTATATATAGATCTAGATAGATATGATGAACTATATGTCTTTCTCCACTGGCGTTCTGTTGTTAAAGTGTTTGTAAGGATGCTGATTTTCAGAAGGCAGCTGTTTGACTCTGAGATGAAGAACATTTGATAACGTTCATTTAGCTGTTGGACAACGTAGACGAGCTAAAATCACATCAAAGACAAAGCTAATCATATTAGTTAGTGACGTTGTAAAGAGCGATATCATTGCGCAGCATTTACTGAGCTGACCGAGTGGATCTGAGTCCATGTGAGGGAGTGGAGGCGGGGCTAAGATTAGCATATTCATAGTTCCGTGTGTATATTAAATTAAGCAAGGCTGTAGAGTTGCATTCGAGCTATTTTAAGGCATGACAGATTTTTTTTCCACATGAAAAAACATTTAAATATGTTGTTTTGGTGATCAAAGATGAGTTCTAAAGGATAAAATGATTGACCACAGGGGGAGGGGGAATTATTTAAATGATTAATGTACTAGTAGTAGAATACTTGTAAGTCGTGACATTTTCTTTAACATTTTAGCACCCCTCACTGGACGTTTTAAACATCTGCTAGATGATAAAACGCAGCCAGATTCATGGATTAAACTGAACCGGACACCTCATTTCTGATCTGCCGCGATGAAGACATGATGAAGGCCGGATTCACTTTCATCTGTTAGTGCTGTTTAGAGCCTTTAGAGCAGGGGTCTTCAACGTTTTTCAGGGCAAGGACCCCTTAGATGAGCGAGACACGGAGCAGGGACCCCCCCACACAAAATATGTCAAACAGCTCGCGATTCGGACTTTATATCTCGCGATTCGGACTTTATGGCTCGCGATTCGGACTTTATGGCTCGCGATTCGGACTTTATAGCTCGCGATTCGGACATTATGGCTCGCGATTCGGACTTTATGGCTCGCGATTCGGACTTTATGGCTCGCGATTCGGACATTATAGCTCGCGATTCGGACTTTATGGCTCGCGATTCGGACTTTATAGCTCGCGATTCGGACTTTATGGCTCGCGATTCGGACTTTATAGCTCGCGATTCGGACATTATGGCTCGCGATTCGGACTTTATGGCTCGCGATTCGGACTTTATGGCTCGCGATTCGGACTTTATGGCTCGCGATTCGGACTTTATGGCTCGCGATTCGGACTTTATGGCTCGCGATTCGGACTTTATGGCTCGCGATTCGGACATTATGGCTCGCGATTCGGACATTATGGCTCGCGATTCGGACTTTATGGCTCGCGATTCGGACTTTATGGCTCGCGATTCGGACTTTATGGCTCGCGATTCGGACTTTATGGCTCGCGATTCGGACATTATGGCTCGCGATTCGGACTTTATGGCTCGCGATTCGGACTTTATAGCTCGCGATTCGGACATTATGGCTCGCGATTCGGACTTTATGGCTCGCGATTCGGACATTATAGCTCGCGATTTGGACTTTATAGCTCGCGATTCGGACTTTATAGCTCGCGATTCGGACTTTATGGCTCGCGATTCGGACTTTATATCTCGCGATTCGGACTTTATGGCTCGCGATTCGGACTTTATATCTCGCGATTCGGACTTTATAGCTCGCGATTCGGACTTTAATATTTAGGTAAAATTTGTCTATGGTAAAAATTAAAAGAGCTCATAGCGACACCATCATGGCCCTTCTTTATTAATTCAAGTGGAGGTGACGTATTTCCTGTTTGAGAGTGGAGCTCCACTCGCCCACGGTCTGCAGTCAGACCCTTCTCATTTTTCGGCCGATTCGACATGTTGAATCGGCGTCGGGGCGTCGGTGAGAGAGAGAACTCTGATTGGCTGTTCAGCATAGTAAACGAGTCAGTTCACGAGAATATATAGCAAAAGTTATGAAAGCAAGCGAATAAGTCATGACGGCACCGACGGAAGCTTGTTCTAATTTCACGTCCTCTTACCCGAGCACTCGAACGCACGAATATTTTCATCATAACATGAGAGGAGTGGAATAAAGCACGTGATCAGCATGACTGATATTCAAAACGGTCAGCAAGCGCTGCTTTGTATATGGTTTGTATACTTGCCGTCTTGGTTTCGCTTTCCCCTTTTGAATGACGAATATAGACAAATATATCTGCTTAAATAGACAGTCATCTCATTTATATGCAGGCGCTAGTTGACAGTCGGCTTAAATTCTTTCGGTGCTCAAGCTCATATTTTTCCGCCGACATGAGCGACAACACCGTCGGCTTCCGTCGCCGCTAGTTCTTGGACGTCGGGTTGGTGTGTTTAAACAGAACTTCACATTTTAATTTTACTATCAGGCGATCCATTCTGGCGAGTTAAATTGTATATAAATTATTAGCCAGTAGCATTTTCAAATTATAGTCTGCGTTGACAGTATCATGAGATCACGTGACTGCACGTGGACGGAAGGGTTTTATTAAAGCTGTTAATGTAATACTATTTGTAAAATAAAATATATTTTATTTAAATTTGACTTTGTGATGTTTTTACACGTTTTTTTTTTTTTTTAATTATTTGTGATCAAAGATTAATTGACGGACCCCCTGCAATACCGCCGCGGACCCCCTAGGGGTCGCGGACCCCCGGTTGAAGACCCATGCTGTAGTGCCTTTTGCTTCCAAAGTGTTGATGGGAAAGTGAATGCGATATCATTTTGCAGAAGTTTTTGATTGTGTGTGGCAGAGATGATGGCACAGAATATAAATGTTAGCTCTTCAGATGTTCAGATGTGATCACTTATGAGGAGAAAATGCATGATCTGAAGAGAAAGTAAATGAAAAGCAACTTTTATTCTCTCATATCCTGTCATT
Organism: Opsariichthys bidens; assembly: GCA_037194245.1. Classification (NCBI taxonomy): domain Eukaryota; kingdom Metazoa; phylum Chordata; class Actinopteri; order Cypriniformes; family Xenocyprididae; genus Opsariichthys; species Opsariichthys bidens. Next base: position 10,623,803 of record CM074310.1, on the reverse strand, counting down.
TTTCTCCTCTTCACCCCTCCATCCCCCTTTCTCTCCGTTTAATCCAGATTTCTGCTGTAATCCCTTCATTTCATGTAAGGATCAGTCATCGCACACAGAGGCTTAAACACCCTCGGATGTGCAGGATCTGCGGTCAGTAAAACTCTCACACGCGCAGATTCTTTAGAGGCCATCGCCGCCGACGGTCTCGCCTTACACCCCCGTCCCACACCGACAACACCTTATTGGAAATGGTCAATCTGAGGTGAAAGTGATTTCACAGAGTGCAACACCTTTGTTGATCCTGGAACATTTCGATCGATCAGATTTGAGAGACAAGTTTACAATTTGTCAAGTTTAGGTCTAGAATCAGGCTTAGGTGCTTCTACATCAGTCTAATTCCGCTTTCGTTTCCCTCTGATTTAGGGATAAGTCAATACTGTTTGACTTCTCTGCTTCTCCATACGTAAACATACCCGCAAAGACTGTCTTAATAAATGGGACCAGTTATGCAAAATGGTCTTTTAAATTGTTTTTGAACGTAATTGTGTCTCCAGTGTCTGCACGACCACCCTACCGTGGTTAAAACACTGAAACGGTGTCTCAAAATGAGCCGTACAGGAATGTGCTCCAGTGTGTACTACATAGTGCACACCACATAGTGCGCAGTGTGACATCACAGTGGACCAGGCCCCGCCCACAACGAGTGAATGACTCTACTCTATTAGCATAGCTCCTCCCCTGAGTGAGCCGTACGCAGTCGAAACGGAAGCATTCAAGAAATGTGTTCTTATTAAAGCTGCCTGCTAAAGTTATTTAGTCAAGAGCAGCGACTGGTTTTCTTTTGTTGTTTGGTTCATATTAACAGCATAAAGAACAGTAGAATGACTCTGCTGTCACTTTAATACACAGCTGGGACAGAAATCGCATGTGTACATTAGATCTGTTCACAGACATAAAGACTGCATGCGTTTGTGTTTTTGACAAATTGCAAAAAGAACTCACTTTCTGTGCTCAGAAAACCAGCAGAAGTTTAAACTGTTGCGGCTTTAAACACATCTTCTGGAAACTGGGGTGGGGAGCAGCAGCTCATTTGCATTTAAAGATACACGCACAAAACATGTCTTTGCTTCTACTCAAAAATAGGCTTTTACAACATGGTATATTAAATGATCTGTGGGGTATTTTGAGCTGAAACTTCAGACACATCCTGGAGACACCAGAGACTTGCACATCTTGTAAAAAGGTCACCTTTAAGAACTAGTCTGACCAACTATCAAATTAGACCAGGGCTGGTTGAACAAACTGCCAAGACTAGTCTTACAAGTTAGTCATCATCTTATGTTAAGACTGTACATCATTTTTTTTAAGTCAGTTACATAGACTGACGTAACTTGAAACTGAAAAGTAAGACTTGTAAGTAAGACCCTCACTAACTGCTAGTTGGTCGTACTAGTTCTCAACAGAATGGTTGTTTATGCCACTGACCCCTTTTATTTTTCTGAAACGTGCTACTTTTGTGTTCAGTGGTATCAGGTATGTTGTAATTATTACAATAAATGTGCAAAAGTCAGTCCTCTCTGTTGAACCTCATATGAAGCTATTGCACTACCTTTTGTACTTTACTGATAAAGTAAATCACTGCTTCTCTGATGGGCAGCTGTAGTGTCTTACCTGTTCCAGCAGGTGGCAGTGTGTTGTACTCATGAGTGTGTGTGTGTGTGCTTCAGGTGACCATTCCACGAGGAAAGGGCGGCTTCGGCTTCACCATCTGCTCTGACTCGCCTGTTCGAATACAAGCAGTCGATCCAGGCAAGAACTTCTCTCTCTCTCTCTGTCTCTCTCTGTCTCTCTCTCTGTGTGTGTGTGGATGCTGCTGAACTGAAGGTTGGGAATGTGTGGTATTTCTGAGTCATGGATTATTAAGCATCACAGTCAAACATGGGTCACTGCGTGTCAGTTTTAGGCTACATGAGTCACAGCTGATTAACACTCACTGTTATGTCATTTTATATATATGTATATATATATATATATGTGTGTAATGTAATTAATATAATGTGTGTGTGTGTCCAAATGTCCCTACAAAGATTGCAATATCCAAAATTCTTGTCCTTGTGGGGACATTTTTTTGAAATCATCTTATAAATCATACTAAGTGATGTTCCTGAAAATGTTCAAATGCAGAACGTTTTCTGTGATGGTAGAGTTTATGGTTTTGGATTGAATATACAGTTTGTATGAAACGTGAAATGAAAGCCATCATGTGTGTGTCCTCTCAGGTGGTCCGGCGGATCAGGCTGGTTTGCAGCAGTCGGACACAGTTTTGCAGTTGAACGGTCAACCTGTCAAACACTGGAAGTGTGTAGAACTCGCTCATGCTATTAGGTACACAAATCACACCATTCATTACACACTACACATAAAAAACCTTTCAGATTTCATCAAATCTCTTCATTTGTGTGCCTGAAGATGATCGAAGGTGTGATCATAGTGCACACTACACAGTACATTGTGGACACTATTGCGGGAAAGTGACGTCAATGCAAGTGTAAGTGTCATCAGCGCTGGAGTCTGATCGGCCCTCCCCCTCCTGTGACGCGTTTGTTTTTGTTTAATTAAGGGCAATGTGTCAGGGCAACTGCTTCTTTTAGGAAGTTTACTAACTATCATGTATCTAAATATATTAGTATTTACAGATTTTTTTATAAAGTTGCTATTTAGTACATTTAAAGTATATTAACTTTAAATTAAATAAATTATAATCAAGTCCTTTACATGTATGATGGTATGATATTCAGCACTTCAAAATAAGTTTACTTCTTTAAAGCATCTTTTAAGTCAATCTTTTAGTTTGAAATTATGACACTTTTTATGTATTTAAGTGTGTTAAAGGGTTAGTTCACTGAAAAATGATATTTCTGTCTTTAATTCTCCCTCATGTGGTTCCACACCTTCGTTCATCTTCAGACACAAATGAGTTTATGACTCGTCCATAGACAGCGATATAATCAACACTTTCAAGCTCCAGAAAGGAACTAAAGACATGGTTAAAACGGTCCACAATACTTTCTGTGCGCAAAAACAACACAAAAATATGTTTATTCAACAATATTTCCTCTTCCATGTCAGTCAGTTGGTGCAATGGCTTTGTTTCCGACCATTTGAACAATGTTTTTACTACTTTTCTGAATGTGGTAATTACATTGCTTTCAACTGAGGATAAAAAAACCTTCAGATTTCATCAAATATCTTCATTTGTGTTCTGAAGATGATCGAAGGTGTGATCATAGTGCACACTACACACTACACACTACACAGTGCACACTACTTACTGCACAATACCGAGTGCATACCACATAGTGCACACTACACACTACTCACTACACAGTGCACACTACTCAGTGCACACTACTTAGCGCACACTACAGAGTGCATACCACACAGTACACAGTGCACACTACACAGTACACACTACTCAGGGAACACACTCGACGTCTCTGTGACTGCGGTTCGTCCACTGGGTGGCAGCACTGGTGTTCAGCGTGAATGCTGTGAAAAACACATTAAACATCCCAAACTGGAAAGAGTTCTGCGATTGACTGTACAAATAGATTTGACAAGAATTCTGAGGTGTTTTTTTACACACTGCCGAAGCTCATGGATGCAATTCACAGCAACTGACGCAGAGAAACGTGCTGTCATTTCTTGTCGATTTTGGGGTAAAATCTTTGATTTTGGGGGTAGTCGTGGCCTAGTGGTGAGGGAGTCGGGCTTGTAACCTGAAGGTTGTTGGTTCGATTCCCATGCCGGCAGGAATTGAAGGTGGGGATTGTGAATGAACAGCATCTCTCCACCTTCGATACCATGACTAAAGTGCCCTTGAGCAAGACACCTGACCCCTAATTGCTCCCCTTGTAAGTCGCTTTGGATAAAAGCGTCTGCTAAATGATGAAAAATGTAAAAATGTAAAATGTAAAATCACATATTGTGTTGACAACTCATCAATTAAATATTTACCATTTTATAATCTACATGGGTGTTTGTTTAAAAACGCTGATGAAAACTAAGTTTTAGGGCTGGACGTTTTCTTTGACATGAGGAACGCTTTCGAGCCCAATCTCACTGTAATGGTTCGTTTTACTCGCGTTTTTGCAGTAGAACGACACGTGGGAGAGGAACTAATGACAGAAATGAATTTTTGAGTGATCTAACACCAAGTTTCAGTCATGAGAGGGTCTCTCTTCATTAATATATTATCTGAAAGTCAAATGTTTCGAAACAATTCTCTCCTTTTCCAGCGTGGTGAAACCTGTTGAAGTTGTTCACACTCTTACACCCTTTGATTATTTTTGAGTCGTGCACAAACGCTCAATGATTGTGACTCTTCTTTATATTTCCTTCTCTTCCTGCTTCTCTTCTTGTGTCCCTCACTCGCTCCAGAAACAGTCTAAGTGAGATCACAGTGGTAGTTTGGCGTACGGGACCCTCCGTTAAGTCCAACTTTGAGGGACTGGTCCATCATCCTTCTTACAAGTCCTCTAACTACTATGACACTCCCGTTTCCCCGGCTAAAAGCAAGAGGGTGGATAAAACTCCACCGCCTCCGCCTCTGCCCGCGCACCACCGAACCAGGGTTGTAGTCAACGGCTCGGACGGGCTGTGCGGTGGAGGGAGTGGAGCGGGAATCCTGTGGGGAGAACGGAGGAGTGCAGTGGACGGCAAGACCGGCGCTCAGACGCTCAGAGGGACGCGTGTGAAAGCTTCAAACGGGGACGATTATATCATCCTGTCGCCTATTAACCCTGGAAGCCAGGTAAAGCCAGGCGCTGTCCATCAGTGTGGTGTCTGAAAGCTGCGTAATGTGTTAATATGATGTGAAAATGTGTGCAGACATGAGATGTGTGGATGACCTGCTCTGGACAGGTAGAAGTTGTCATGAGGACTCACAGTCGGAAACACATTATTTGAGTCAAGTATGTGGGGCTTCAGTGTATCCACACATAACACATATATTACATGTCGGAGAAGTTCCGTCTGTTATCATGAAGTGACCGTAAGACTCGCTGAGAAACCGATCTCTTTTGTGAGGTGGCCATTTGAGATGAATCCATACGACAGAAGAAGCTGAAGCTCCGCTCCTGAACACAGAGACCACAAACACACAAGCAGAGATTTCTAGATTTACTCCGTTTTATCGCTCCGCTTGTGGCTAAAGCTTGTGGTTTGGGTTCTTGTGGATGTGAATGTGAACCATGTTGTGATGTTTCTCAATTGTGACATTATATTTGTCACTATTTTATGAATGAAAGCTGCTGCCGGTGCTGTTTGGGCCTTTTGTGTGAAAAGGCGTCTCGATCTCGAGTCATTGTTGAGAGAACACCACAGATTTAGTCTCAGTGACACTCACTGACTCTTCTGCTTTTTCAGGGACTGGGATCTGTCTATGGAGACAACCACAGAACATTAAGTAAGTTCCCTAATGATGTTTTCTGTTCATGGTGTGGTGAAGTGGTTGAGACTCAGAGTTACTAGTTTGAGCCCTACAAAAGTGGAACCACAAGGCATCGCCATTGTACTCTTGAGTAAGACACACAGACCGTTTTTGTCGATTGGATCACAAGTAGATGCGGGAGACGATTCCCATTTACGTCTGGTATTTTAGTCTGTTTCTTTTGTTCCTCTTTCAACCGCTTCTGTCCTGGCTTCTTCGCGGGGAGGGTTTACGGGCAGGTTTTTTTTCCCGATCTTTACGTCTAATGAACAAAAGCTTGCGCAATGTACATAGGAACTCGTCTGGAGATGATGGAAAAACATACGGAGAGAAACTGCTTTTGTTTCTGCTCGGACAGCCACGAGACCGGCCGGACGCCGTGAGTTTGTGTTGGAAGTCAAGGAACGGCGAGAGAACATGTGCTTCGTACATGGTTCATCTTCAAATCAAACGGGTCTTTAGCCATCAGAGTTGGCTTGAGCTCTTCCCATCATGTTTAGGTGTTCGGTCAGTGGGTGGAGAGTAACGGACTTTAGCGTTTCCACTACAGAAACAATCCGGTCGAATGCGTTTTCAACTACCTCTGGAAGTTTTCAAAACTGGACAAGCTCAAAATGTTTTACAACCCGTTGACACCTATGTTTAGAGTCGTTCACTTGTGATCCGATCAGCCAAAAAGCTTTGTAATAGCAGGTGGAAACGGACTTAAAGGATTAGTTGACTTAAAATCTCCTGATAATTTACTCTCCTCCGTGTCATCCAAGATCTTCATGTCTTTCTTTCTTCAGTGGGAAAGAAATGAAGGTTTTTGAGGAAAACGTTCCAGGATTGTTCTCCATATAGTGGACGTCACTGGGGTTCAACGGGTCCAAATGTCAGTTTCAGTGCCGCTTCAAAGATCTTCATGATCCAGACGAGGAATAAGAGTCTGATCTAGAGAAACCGTCGCACATTTTATACAAAAATATACTTTTTAACCACAAATGCTCGTCATGCGCTGCTCTGATGCGCCACGCATCACGTCATCACGATGGAGAGGTAGGAGGAAGTAACGATCCAGAGTTTACAAAGAGAACGTCAAACGCAAACAGAAAAACAACGATGTCGGACAATTTTGAAGTTGGAGGAGAAAATGAGATGGAGTACTTCCTCCTACGTCACGTGACCTTTCCAGCGTGATGACGTGGTGTGTGGCGAAGCCACCTGATGTCCAGGTTGTGGCTGCAGGAACCGAGAACCATTTCAGTGCACAGAATCGCTTCATCATAGAAGAGACTGGAATACTGTCCAAATGGTTTTACTGGGGCAAACGTGTGTTGCAAAGTCTGAATCTGACTGAAATCTCCCCTACTATCTTTACTTTCCTCCAGCCGGCCGGATGTTCCCCACTCCTCAGACGTCGGTTCCTCCTGCGGCTGCTGGTTCTCAGTCAGCGCCTGGACTGGCAAGCAGAACCTGCTTTCTGCGTCGCTCTGGCAACAGCAAATCCAAAACACAGCAAAGCGGACATTACCAACAGCCAACCACCAACTCAAACTTTGCCAACTATCAGAACTGCACCATCGTGAGGTCACACGTGCCTCATGCCAACTATGGGACCTACGTTAAAGTGACTCCTAAAATCCTTATCTTCCCCATCTTTGTGCAGGTAAATCCTCCATATCGTCAAAATATATCATTAAATTAAAAGATCTGCTGAGCTCTAGTAGTGATGTCTTGTAACATAACATGAATAACACCAAAGTCCCTTTACGACAAGTCGTTTCGCTCGGCTCCTGTCGCTCTGAATGAGAAACATCAAATTCTTTAAAGCTGCTCCCAGAGCCAATGAAATCTGACAACGACATCTCAATTTTATTTCCAAGCACTCGAATCATGAAAAAAAACTGCATTTGTGATTTGATGTCACTTCCGAGATGAACACGAGTGTAAAACTGAACGTTAAAACAGAGTAAAAATAAAGTTGCGTTCGTTTTTGCTTTTCGCCAGCAATTTTATTTTTATTCTGTTTTGCCGTAATCGACGCACTCGGTTTCATGGTGAGATCATGTGAACGTGACGAATCGTGACTGGAATTTGGAACGCAGCATTATTTTCCGCCTCTCTCTCCCATTCATAATAATACGAGTCTTTAAAACGATGAACTCTTTGAAGATGATCCATCAGGTCGTCTGTGGGTTTTGCTGCTTCCCAGCTAACGTTCTCTCAAAGTTACGTAGAAACGTTCCTCCAGTAATGCGAATAGAGTGTATGTTCACCGTTATCTGGTCTTTAATATTGCTCTCAAAAGTTTAGCACAGAAGCATTATTTTGCCATTGTTTATGTAAATGTTTGTAAATGTTACTGTACTTATTTCTGAAGGTCCTGAGAATATTCAAAAGTAACATTCCCATAATATTTGCGGATTTATAAAATGGAGCTTAACGATCGCGTAACCATGATTTAAAAAAAAAAAAAAATTAAAACAAAATTGATAATTTGAATGATCAGAGAAATAATGTCTTCATAACTTAACAGGAACATTAGCAAAACGTTCTTGCATGAAGTGGTCAGCAGGACGGTCCAGATCTCTAGTGGAGGCCCAACACTGTACCAAACCTGATCATGCAAAAATAGCTGATCAATATAAAGAATTATGTATAGGAATTTCTAGTGTAAACGTCTCAATGTTTCATGCTCTCAACAGCCAATCAAAACAAACCATAATTTTTCTCATTGCAAGTGAATCCGTATTGAATGTGATATTTTTGTAGTGGTTCTGTCGATGGACAGCATGCGAGTCTGCCTGTCCGCGGCAGTGTTTGCATACTTCTGTTCACACAGTTGGTGTATAAGTATGTCACAGTGTACTAGTTCAGAGAATAGTGTGGTAAGAACTTTTACAGAGTCTGTGTTTCTTCTCTGAAGCCTGTAGATCTGTGTAGTCCAACTAGAAGTCTGGTGATCTCTGAAGAGATGATTCTACACGAGAGCAAGCACTGCTCGATCAAGGTGAGAGATGCTCTAATGCATGGGTCTTCAACCGGGGGTCCGCGGCGGTATTGCAGGGGGTCCGTCAATTAATGTTTGATCACAAATAATTAAAAAAAAAATAAAACGTGTAAAAACATCACAAAGTCAAATTTAAATAAAATATATTTTATTTTACAAATAGTATTACATTAACAGCTTTAATAAAACCCTTCCGTCCACGTGCAGTCACGTGATCTCATGATACTGTCAACGCAGACTATAATTTGAAAATGCTGCTGGCTAATAATTTATATACAATTTAACTCGCCAGAATGGATCGCCTGATAGTAAAATTAAAATGTGAAGTTCTGTTTAAACACACCAACCCGACGTCCAAGAACTAGCGGCGACGGAAGCCGATGGTGTTGTCGCTCATGTCGGCGGAAAAATATGAGCTTGAGCACCGAAAGAATTTAAGCCGACTGTCAACTAGCGCCTGCATATAAATGAGATGACTGTCTATTTAAGCAGATATATTTGTCTATATTCGTCATTCAAAAGGGGAAAGCGAAACCAAGACGGCAAGTATACAAACCATATACAAAGCAGCGCTTGCTGACCGTTTTGAATATCAGTCATGCTGATCACGTGCTTTATTCCACTCCTCTCATGTTATGATGAAAATATTCGTGCGTTCGAGTGCTCGGGTAAGAGGACGTGAAATTAGAACAAGCTTCCGTCGGTGCCGTCATGACTTATTCGCTTGCTTTCATAACTTTTGCTATATATTCTCGTGAACTGACTCGTTTACTATGCTGAACAGCCAATCAGAGTTCTCTCTCTCACCGACGCCCCGACGCCGATTCAACATGTCGAATCGGCCGAAAAATGAGAAGGGTCTGACTGCAGACCGTGGGCGAGTGGAGCTCCACTCTCAAACAGGAAATACGTCACCTCCACTTGAATTAATAAAGAAGGGCCATGATGGTGTCGCTATGAGCTCTTTTAATTTTTACCATAGACAAATTTTACCTAAATATTAAAGTCCGAATCGCGAACTATAAAGTCCGAATCGCGAGCCATAAAGTCCGAATCGCGAGCCATAAAGTCCGAATCGCGAGCTATAAAGTCCGAATCGCGAGCTATAAAGTCCGAATCGCGAGCTATAAAGTCCGAATCGCGAGCCATAAAGTCCGAATCGCGAGCTATAAAGTCCGAATCGCGAGCTATAAAGTCCGAATCGCGAGCTATAAAGTCCGAATCGCGAGCCATAATGTCCGAATCGCGAGCTATAAAGTCCGAATCGCGAGCCATAATGTCCGAATCGCGAGCCATAAAGTCCGAATCGCGAGCCATTAAGTCCGAATCGCGAGCCATAATTTCCGAATCGCGAGCCATAAAGTCCGAATCGCGAGCCATAAAGTCCGAATCGCGAGCCATAAAAGTCCGAATCGCGAGCCATAAAGTCCGAATCGCGAGCCATAATGTCCGAATCGCGAGCTATAAAGTCCGAATCGCGAGCTATAATGTCCGAATCGCGAGCTATAAAGTCCGAATCGCGAGCCATAAAGTCCGAATCGCGAGCTATAAAGTCCGAATCGCGAGCCATAATGTCCGAATCGCGAGCTATAAAGTCCGAATCGCGAGCCATAATGTCCGAATCGCGAGCTATAAAGTCCGAATCGCGAGCCATAAAGTCCGAATCGCGAGCCATAATTTCCGAATCGCGAGCCATAAAGTCCGAATCGCGAGCCATAAAGTCCGAATCGCGAGCCATAAAAGTCCGAATCGCGAGCCATAAAAGTCCGAATCGCGAGCCATAAAGTCCGAATCGCGAGCCATAATGTCCGAATCGCGAGCTATAAAGTCCGAATCGCGAGCCATAAAGTCCGAATCGCGAGATATAAAGTCCGAATCGCGAGCCATAAAGTCCGAATCGCGAGATATAAAGTCCGAATCGCGAGCCATAAAGTCCGAATCGCGAGATATAAAGTCCGAATCGCGAGCCATAAAGTCCGAATCGCGAGCCATAAAGTCCGAATCGCGAGATATAAAGTCCGAATCGCGAGCCATAAAGTCCGAATCGCGAGCCATAAAGTCCGAATCGCGAGCCATAAAGTCCGAATCGCGAGCCATAAAGTCCGAATCGCGAGCCATAAAGTCCGAATCGCGAGCCATAAAGTCCGAATCGCGAGATATAAAGTCCGAATCGCGAGATATAAAGTCCGAATCGCGAGCCATAAAGTCCGAATCGCGAGCCATAAAGTCCGAATCGCGAGCCATAAAGTCCGAATCGCGAGCCATAAAGTCCGAATCGCGAGATATAAAGTCCGAATCGCGAGCTGTTTGACATATTTTGTGTGGGGGGGTCCCTGCTCCGTGTCTCGCTCATCTAAGGGGTCCTTGCCCTGAAAAACGTTGAAGACCCCTGCTCTAATGGATTCAGGGCGTTTCACTCGTGAAATTGTTTGAAAAGTCAGGTGATTTTTACTGGAATAAAATGAACTTGATGGATAATTTCATGGATTTATCTCTCTTTTCCATTTCGACAATGTCTCGAAAAGAGAGATTTAGAGATTTTTCTGCTCGAAAGAGAGATTTCGTCTCACCTTTTGTCATGCCGGGTCTTTAGTCGTGTGACACTGCAGCGTTTAAAACATGCATATTCAGTACCTGAAGTGCCAAGAATGACATGAAGGTACGATACAAAATATAAAACAGAAAATGAATAAAGTACTAAAAACGGAGATTTTTGAATAAGGTGCTAAAAATAGAAAATTGAAAAGACATGACAAAACAAAATGTAATTTCAGTCATTAATTCCTCTCGTGTGGTTCTACACCCGTAAGACCTTCGCTCATCTTCAGAACACAGATGAAGAGGTTTTTGGAAATCCGATGGTTCAGGGAGTCTCTATTGACAGCGAGATCATGAACACTTTCAAAAGATACTAAAACATATTTAAAACGGGTCATGTGACTACAGTGGTTCAACCTTAATGTTATAAAGCGACGAGAATACTTTTTTGTGCGCCAAAAACCCCCCAAATAATGGCTTTTCAACAATATCCAGTGATGGACGATTTCAAAGCACTGATTCATAAAGCTTTGAAGCTTTTCACGAGATTTCAGTGAACGAGGCTTCGTTATGTTATTAGTGTTTCACAGTTTCAGTGGTTCATGTGACTTTGGCAATTTGATACGTGAACCGAATCACTGATTTTAATGAAAAGATTCGTGAAGCTTCATGAATCAGTGCTTTGAAATCGTCCATCACTGGACATTGTTGAAAAGTCATTATTTTGGGTTTTTTGGAACACTAAAAGTATTCTTGTCGCTTTATAACATTAAGGTTGAACCACTGTAGTCACATGACCCGTTTTAAATATGTTTTAGTTGAAAGTGTTCGGTCGTGAAATGTGCAAGATGCAACATAATATACTTTTGCAGAAATATCGCCACAGGCACGTTTTTCTAATGAGCCTGGGTTGGTGAAAAGATATCCATCTTGGGATAAATTTGGACCAAATCAGACCCAACTATTTTTGGGCTAAATAAAGACCGTGACGGGCCGACCTGATTTATTCTTCCACACTGGAAGCTTGTTTTAACATGCACTGGCCGCATGTCTCTGACTCCAGCTGCTCTCTTAAAGCGTTTCTGATGAACGCTCTCACCCGCTCTTTTTTTTTTAGGTAACAATATTTATATACTCAGATCTGATGTTGGTGACCAGAGAGGATGAAGTGGGTCGATGTAATGTCCTGCAAAACCCGCTGTACCTCAGACAGCTGCAGCTGCGGGACGGTGAGTGACGGGACGACTACAAACACATTCACAAAATGTGTCCTCAGATTTCAAATAGCCCATCAACCAATGTCCACACAAAATGACAAAAGAAATCCCGTTGAAAGTGAGGAGGGTGAATAAATGAATGAATGGGTTGATGGATGAGTGGATGGATGAGTGAGTGAATGAATGAATGAATGGGGCAGTGGATGGATGGATTGATGGATGGATGGGTTGATGGATGAATGGGTCGGTGGATGAGTGGATGGATGAGTGGATGAGTGGATGGATGGATGGGTGAATGAAAGCATGGGTTGGTGAATGAGTGGATGGATCAGTGGATGAGTGGATGGATGGATGGGTGGATGAATGGATGGATCAGTGGATGAGTGGATGGGTGAATGAATGAATGGGTCGGTGGATGGATGGGTGAATGAAAGCATGGGTTGGTGAATGAGTGGATGGATCAGTGGATGAGTGGATGGGTGAATGAATGAATGGGTCGGTGGGTGGATGAGTGGATGGATTGATAGAATAAGAATCATTAGTCATTTCTGTGAGGTTAGATGTCACACTGAGTTTCCAGACGGATGAAGTAATGTTGGATTTATGGAAAGATTTGCAAAAGTTGCGCAACGAACAAAAGAAAGAAAATACTGAGTTATTCAGTTAAAGAAAATGACAGCAAATTTCCTCTGGTGAAGCTCCAGCAATAGACAGACTTACCGCTGAATTTAATTCAAACTAATCTTAATGAGTTCATGGTGTTTTTAAGTTCTTCTTTTTTACCAACTAGTTGCAGAAGAGCTGCGTTTTTGTAAGAGATAAAGGTGTTTTTTAATGAAGGAACCCTGTGTAATTCTCAGTACTGTCATTACTGTATGTTTAGTTTAAGGCCTGATAAACTCACGGCAAAGTTTTTTCATTCTTTGCTTTGGGGTAAAAAGAAGTGAACACACGTGTGCGGCGGTGACACTGCCCACTCTGAGAGAGACCTTCAGATGAATATGTAAATATGCGCTGCTCTTTCCTTTCAAGAACAAAATCAACACACAACGAAATGACCGTGATGAGAAGACCTCAGTTAAGAAAGCGTCTGATCACAGTGATGTGGATGTTTGCATCAGCTCGGCAATTTGACGCTTCCGTAAAGTCACGTCACGTTTGTTTATTCACCACTTTATTCAACAGATTGATTAAAAGCAAGCAGCTTTACAGTATTAAACATGAAAAAGTGTCAGTGTTTCTTGCCGTCAGAATGACTACTTTTCTTCTTTCATGAAGTGTCAGTTTGAAGGGAGAACAGTAGTGTCACCTACTCTCTTCAAGTGCACTTCCCTCATGAGTGAATAGGGCGGCGATCTTCAAAGCTCCAGGACAGAGTTTAGCTCCAGCCCTGTTTTGTTGAACAATGTTGCCTTTCTTTAAGCATTTTATGACCTTTGCATGTTTGTTTCCTCAGATCACAGTGAAGATCTGCAGTTCTACTTGATCCACATGACAGAGGTGAGTTACAGAAATGTGTGGCGTTCAGATTATACAACTAATTTTAAAAATGTTTTGAGTGATAATAAACACAACTTTCTGTCGCTTAGTATGATTTTCGCAACCCAAGCTTATTGAAAATGTACTCTGGCTAGATAACTGCGAGAACAGACATTATAAACATACAATTGACTGCAGTTTCCAGCTGAAATGAACACTAGTTGGTAGTAAAACGCCAATTTGTTTTTAGTCTTTTACACAAATGACTATTACAAGGGCAGACTGTTGATTTATAAAGAGTAATTTTAGCACAGATCCTTGCACAAATGCAATGCCATGACCTGAAAGTAGTTCTACCGTAGTGCATGATTTATAAACTAATACATTTTAATGTTTGTATCCCATAATCTGTTCCATTTGAGTGACTTTTCTGACCCAGTAAACTTGCTCGGAAGCTCACCTGGTACAGCGTTCAATCACAGCTTTAATGCAATTGCAAACAGAGAATCGATGCAATATTATTGTTTGCTTTTGGAATATGTGACACCCTTACAATTACACCTCTAAAAAAATATCAGCCTCCCTTGAGACTTGAGAGCATGATTGTGAATGATTGCTGCTGATGTAATTACTAGCTCATCGTTGGTCATAAATTCTAGGAACGGGGTTGAGAACTGCTGATTTATTAGATCGATCAGGGATGGTTTCACAAAGCCAACTGTGGTCGTAAGTCCCGTCGTTCCCAACACAATTCAGCAGGACTTGGCTAATGATGCTTTTGGGAAACGCACCTCAGGGCATCTGTTGTGACGTGCGATGGACACTAGCAGGCTCCATCCCTGAGAAATATAATGCAGGAATAATTAGATTCTTCCTTCTCCCGTGTCTCGATGGAAACTTGTAATAGTAGCTGAAGATGTCACTGGCCGGAGAGAGAGAGAGAGACAGAGAAACCCGGCCAACTACGAGAAAAACAATGTCATTAGAGGAGTCTGACTGTTTTTCACTCGCTCCCATCTTCCTTGTCCAAGTGTAACGACATGGAAGGGCTGACAAGCAGATTTGTACGTAGAAACAAGGACTCTCTCTAGAGTTTTTTTTTTCTTTGGTTTGTATGAAAGTGGATTTCCGAAGTGTGGTGAACATGAAACTAACTCCACAGTTGGTATAAAAACCGTTTGTTTGTTGTGACACGCAAAAGTATGGTGAACACCCGGTTATTGCTCTGTTGCGGGACAATCCGGGAGACGTGATAAATTTACTACTATTATACAATGTAAATATTGATTTACATCCGTCGGTAAGCCCTCACGGTGGATGATAACGTTATTGTACAGTATAATTCTGTACAATACTGTAGTTGTTTTCATTGACGTGCGATCAATCAAAATATAATATATAAAATGATCGCGAGATGAATTTTGCATGATAAAACCACTGAAGGTATATTGATGCTCATTGATCATAAAATGACAGTGATTTATTTTCACTTTGAGGAGCGATTTGAGGATACTCGACTGTTTTGGTCTTCAAAGTGAAAAAAGGTTAATCAGTGAGAAAAGGGTCATTAACAGCTTTTATTCCTTTCCACATGTTTCAGTTTGCCTTTTATGCATATGCTTTGTCTCTCTGATGCTTGATCTAAAGGCTGCATCCCGTTCTTTAAACATAAAGCTTTCCAGCATGACTTCTGGTTAGGGAAAACTTTGATGGTTTTTGTTGTTAAAAAATACTTTTTTTGTTTGTTTCGACTACTTGTTTATAATGGCAGCCTGGCAGGAGAGAAACATACTCTTGCACACACTAACCAAGCATGCATTCAAAGACACACACCGAGAAAAATGGTAAAAAATAATTGAACAAATAAACAAAGCAGTTGCAAGGGTTATTTGAAAGGAGACCTATAACGCCTCTTTCACAAGATGTAATATCAGTGTCTCTGGTGTCTCCAGTGAAGTTTCAGCTCAAGATCATTTATTATCGCTTGTCAAATTTGCCCTTTTTTGGGTGTGAGCAAAAACACGCCGTTTTTGTGCGTGTCCCTTTAAATGCAAATGAGCTGCTGCTCCAGAAGAGGGCGGAGCTTCAACAGCTCAACAACAACAACAAAGCTGGAGAATCTCACGCAGACAAAATGAGGAAAGTGTTCAAACGGATGGAGAGACTCAGGACGACGTTTCTGAACGGTTCGTGGATAAATTGATGATGTCGTCGCTGTGGAGTTGATCAACTCGTCACTAGCGTGTGTCGTCACGCTCGTCTCTTTTCCTCGAATCGACCCTCGTTTGTGGCGTAAAATGACGGCGTCAACAACACTCGACGACAACAACTCTTCCTCTTCTCTGAAGCAGCTCGACATGGCCCCGCCCCCTTTGTTGAGTGTTCTCAGGGGCGGGGTTTATGTAAATTTTAGGGATAGTGATGTCGCCAACCTGGGAACCAGCTGTTTGTTGTAGTCCTTATACAGAGAATTCTTTAAGAGAAAATATCTTCCTTTTGCACTGAACTTAGAAACAACATCTGCAAAATTACGACGCTCAGTTCAAACAGCAACATTACACACTAACTAAAGTTAAAAAAGTGAAATCATAATCAACCAGCTCTTTTAAGTACTCCTTACTAGTTTTCAGTTATTTGAATGAGCGTTTCTTTCTTCTCAGGACGTTGGGAAAAATACTTGGGTTGCTAAGCATTTTTAAGATAAGCTGCTGATAATCCTAACAAAGATGTATAAATGTATGCCTTTCATCACAACTCTCGGCGTGTGTGACATGGTAATGGAAATGACAATGCCGATCTGCTTTACAGAAAGTATGGGACTTTCTACTGCCAATACACACACGACACGCTGCTGTGAGCAGGACGTGCGGCTGCTGTACAGTGAATTACCCACGGCAGATCTATACAGGTGGAGCTGGGGAAGGTGGAGGGTTTCGGAAAGCTCTCAAAACTGCTGACCGAAGGTTGAGCAGCGAGCTCATTGGTTCCTGCAATCTCAGTAGCCAATCAGCTGTGCCCTGTATGAGTTAAGGATCTGTCAACCTGTGCCATCTAGAGTTTCATGACAGAACTTTGTATTTCAGTCACCTGGTTTGCAGTGAACAGCCGACTACAGAAGGCAATTATGAGTTTCGTATCTAATAGTGGCATGATCTAAAATATCTAAGCGTTCAAAGGCAACTTGGAACAGAGCTGTTTGGATAGGACTTTACTTTTGCCTGTAAATTAAGATCCTATTTAACAGCCTTCAAAGAAACCCTGGCTGTGAAACCCCGGAAGGGTTTGTCATGGGTTGGATTAACATGGATTGCATAATCCAAAAGATCATCAGATCAAATTGTGCTGTGGTTTCCTCTGACATGGAAGCGTGTTTACTCCGGAGCGGACATCAGCTGGGCTAGTCATCTGCCTCTCAAGGCCTGGGAAGTGTGTGCATGCAGGCAGGCAGTGAGTGGGAGCGCCTCATCCCCACCCCCTGCTGGTCCTGAGCGCCGTGCCTGCGCCGATCCCGTCACACCAGGCTGACCGCTGCGGATCTGCAGACGGGAGGTAAGACGCATCCTGCTGGTTTTCATGTGTCGAGGACCTGTTTTCCCAGGAAAAATGAACCGCTGACTGTGTGGAGGTTGATTTGGTTTACAGTTCAGGATTGGGAGCAATTTCTGGAGTGTTTGATTATTGTGAGTGATGTAGTGTGACAGATGATGTGGTTTATGTTGGTATTTTATATTTATTTTTAAGTACTGTTAGAGTTTGATGCTCGTTTATGGACAACACTTTGGTCCATTTTTATGGTTTTGAAAGTGCTTTATAAATGTAGACGTAATAAATGTTACGGTAGTGAAAAGACCCAGAAGTGGTTTTGTTTTTGCAGTGGGCTGTTCTCAGATCCGAGCGCACACATACCCTGAAGGACGGTTACTGTAACGATGACAAAGTTGCAGTTTAAAAAATAGTTCTAAATATAAAAGAATAGCAGCTGTAACTTTATAGAATCACTTTCAGAACGTTTTCCCCCAACTGGTTTACTATAAAAATCAATCACATCCCATTATGCTTGAAAGATATGAAGCATTTAAAGCATAAAAAAAGTATATTTAAGAGAATCAGCTTCAGGAACAAGAACAAAAGTAGGCGGGGCTTGATTGTGTCTGTGGGGAATTGATTGGATGTTGTGGTTTGCTATTGGTGGATCTCGTGAGTGACGGGTTGCCCCGCCCTCGTCATCAAAGAAGATATTCTGATTCAAGATTACGAGACACGTAATTAAAAAACAAAAAAAGATGTGCATGGTAAATCCTTTATAATTAATACTTCAAAGGTTGATCTTAAGGGTTAAACGTGTTCCAGTGATCGTTTGCGTTTCTCTGTGCTCATTAATCTAATAAATGGATTTGATGGGCGTCTCGTATCGCTGGATGCCCCACATGTGTGCTGGCAAGCAGTCACGTTATTTCATCATCAGATGTACGAGTCCTAACCGAGCGGGAGTGCAGCGGCGACATCGGATGGAAAAAGACTCTAATTTTCTCAGAGTAACTCACTAAATGACATTAAGTCGCGGGGCGTTCAGTCGTGTGACGGCAGCTCCACACGAAGAGCTCCATTATCACTGAATGCTGGTTCATGAATGTAGCTGAAGAAATTGAATCTAATCGGTTGTTTCGTCCTGGGCGATCCAGGAGGCGTTGGCTGGAAACCTTGCTGGTTGATTGAATAACTTGCAGAAAATAAATAAATGGTGAGAAGCTTGACCAACATTGATGGACTCTCAACATTCATCCTCGACACGAAGCACTTTGTGACTGAAAGTAACAGATTGAGGCTCTGATTGTTTCGCAGTAAAAGGCAACAATCCGCAGCGTCAGTTAATGGTGGTCATAAATGTAATCTTGGTAATTTGAGTGTTTGCCGGCATCAATTATTCATCGCGTTCTGAGACTGTAATCCATCCATAACATCTAAGCATAGTTCGATAAACAGCTCTATTCTCCTGGGCATCTTTTTGCAGTTCAGTCAGCCTTTAGTGCGCCGATATATTAGATGCCTTTTTTTTTTTTTTTTTTTTTGCCTGGTTGTGTTTTCAGGGAAGTGTGTGGTTATTAGATTCTATGGGCCTTGTCAGCAGATTTGCCTGGTTGATGGTTGCCATCTGTAGTGCTGGAGAGTCTTCTCCGCTCCGCTGGGAATGCTATGAGAACCCGTTCCCTCTGCTTGATCCCATAGGCTTCAAAGTTTGTCATTTTGGGAAATACACAAGACTAATAATCACATTACATGTCTTGGACAAACTAAAACTCTCGCTGTCTACTGTGTACGTTCTGAACTGAAATGGAACCTCAAAATTCTATTGGAAAAGAGTTCTAACAGAGTGTTTTGTGTTTGTATGTTACCAAACCAGCCAGCCAATATTCTAATAAGCATAAAAAACGCAAGTACAGACATTTGGCTGAGAGGAAGGACAGATTCAGTGCCTTATGTTGAGCAAAACAAGACACTGACGACAAAATGTCTACAGCCGTCTTAAAATTGCTAAAGTCAGCTTGTACAAAGTGCACACAATGCTCAGAAGCAACTTTAGCTTTTATAAACGTTGAACCGGAATCTGTCGACTTAACACAGCTTGATGTGTGAAGCTGTCAAGAAGTCTTCCTTGTAAAAGAGCTCCGGATCGATCAAGTTATTCGAGTGGATTTATGTCTGGGATCTTACTCGGCCATTATCCTTCTAAAAAAGCCATTCCTTTGTTGACCTAGATGTGTTGTGAAGCTGAAAGATGAAATTCAAATTCAGAATTTGCAGAATTTGTGCTGAAATGGTCTTGTATTCGGCTCTGTCCATGATTCCTTCTGTCTGTCCTGCTCCAGTCTCCGCTGAAGAGGAGGAACTACTATGTACTTGCATTTCAATGAATCATTTGATAGAGTGCGCTTGTGTGCATACATGTTTTACAATTAAAAAGTGCCTGTGTGTAATTGACCCATCCCTGACACCTTAACCCGACCCATCCCACCAAACCTCACCCACATCCGCCTCAATAGCAGTGATTTGCATTACGATATGAACATAAGTACTTATTTTTTCATGCAAGTACATTGCAGTTAAGGACAGCTAACACAGAGTGTGATCAACATATCATGGAAAAGTATTGCCGTCCGATACCATGGTACAACCAAAGTACTACTTTGTAAGGAGAGTTGATGCTGATTTTAAAATGGGTTCAACACCAGTTGAGGCGACTTTCAAATATACTTGTGATGAGCTTATTTCTAAAAGAGTAGCTGTACCTCTGAGACCAACAGCTTTAGCTTTCTGGTGAAAAATCCCACCACAAAAGACCAAAGTTCATTTGTTTCATATTCAGCGCCGTTGATCGGTAGGTTTTTTGGTGGCCAGTGCTTCCCACCGGGATTCTTTCCAAATAAATGCAAAACCGCAAACAATTATCGCTCGTATTTTCGTAAGGCTGTGAAACGGCGGCCGTTGACCGCTCTGCTTTTGATGGTGTGTTTTAGATATTTCCAGTTCCGAGAGACACGTTAGCCACACGGGTCCTTAAAGTAGTCTTCTCTGTTACTGCAGACAGATCAAAGAAAGGCGATAAAGACGCGTTTCTGCGCCATAAGAGCGCTCCACGAGTTGTTGATGTGCCACAGCCGGTCTTCCCGGTCCAGGACTCTGGTCTGTGGATGGATGAAGAGACCGGCAGCAGCTGGGAAATGTTGGGACAGAAGTCTCTCGGTCCCTGAGGCAGACAGATGCAACCCATATCTGAGCTGCGGATCCGGCTGATGGGCGTCCAGGAACGCTTTTCTGGGATAGGACGTCCCCAGTCACTGTTTTGTGATGGAGGCTGTGTGAATCTGCTAATCTTTTGTCATCTCAGTGGAATAGTTGGATGCTGTTTTATTCACTCCATTCAATGTAAAAGCATGTGATCATTTAATGAAAGTGTCAATCGAAGCATTACAATTTTTTAACGTGATGGCGCTTTAAAGAAGAGATCACCCAAAAATGAAATTCTGTCATCTATACATCGCTGTCATTGTGTGCAAAAGAGACATTTTTCCTTTTGTGAAAATGTTACAGGGAGTAAATAACAAAATTTCCATTCGGGAAAACGGGTCCTTCAGTAACGATGACATCATCAGCACCGGCTGTGCGGAGCGTCGCTGGGACCGACGGTCTCGGGCCGCTTTATTAAGTTGAGATGATGGATCGAGGAGAATGACTTGTATTGATTTTGGTGCTGGGCTGAGAAGCCACATCGTTCTTCAGACAATAACAGAGCGGCTTCCTCTCGCATCTGCGCTTTCGTTTCGCCGACGGTGGGGAAATATAAATATATCAACTTCATCTGTGATGTGTGTCACACGATCTGGTATTAAGATCCAGATTGATGATCTGAAAATAACTGCTCGGGTGTGAACAAACAACAAAAAGCTGTAGCAACATTTTGTGTTTCACAGATTTAACTTCAATTTACAGCAGTAATTTCATTAACTGAAATAGAGTTAAAGTTCACTTCAGAATGAAAATATCTCCATGTCATCCAAGATGTTCATGTCCTTCTCTCTTCAGTGGAGAAGAAATGAGGGAAAACATTCAGGGTTGTTCTCCATACAGTGGACTTCAGTGGGGTTCAACGGGTCCGAATGTCAGTTTCAGTGCAGCTTCAAAGAGCTCCATGATCCAGACGAGGAATGAGAGTCCGATCTAGAGAAACCGTCGACATTTTCTACAAAAATAAACATTATATAGTTTTTATTTATAATGCACTGCTCTGATGCGCCACACATCACGTCATCACGCCGGAGAGGTCACGTGACGTAGGAGGAAGCACTGATTCTCTGATTTCTTGACTTGACTTGCAGATTCATAAAACATAAAGAAGAAACCCGTTCAGTGAATCACAAATATCGAAATGAATTCCAAATATAGTAGAGTTTGAATCGATGTTTTGAGCATTATTTATGTGTGTGTTCAATGAACTGCGTCAGCTCGTCCCTCCTGCCAAACCAAAGTCCTGCGAGCTGCTTCTGGCCGGCCGTTCAGTCAGCACAACTAATCCTGCGCAGATGATCCAGAATGTGGCAGCGTGTCTCATGTCAATAATTGGGTCTGTTGTGCTGCGTCACGCGTCACTTACCTATACTGCACCCAGAACATATCTACTCTTCTGTGAAGATACTTGTGAGTGTGCAGCAGAAGAGTAGACACGCTTTGGGACGCATGACCACCACACGAAATAAAAAAAATAAAAGCGGCTTTTCACAGCAGTGCCATAGAAGAAGCTTTCAGTGAACAGAGCTGAAAAGAAACATTTTTTTATTTTTATCCTGACCATCTAAAAAACGTTTTTCACTGGGAAGATGCTTTTGTGGGATGGAAAGTTTCCATGGACGCTAAAGGCTCTTCATGGATCCATCGATGCCGGTGAAGAATCTTTAGCTACAGTGATGGAGCGGGACCGGGATCTGTCGAGGACGCTGTGATGGGTTCATTTTGACTGCGCGTTTTGATGCGATATATTTTAGGCATCTGAATTGTTTTAGTTGACTAAAAATCATATTTATGATTATATTATTATTTATGACCATAATCTCTATAATAGATTTAGTGGAGTAACAGAAAGTAAATAAGAACAAATAAACACAACAGAACTGAAGATACAAATGAAATGGTGCTTTAAGTTTGTCAGGTTGCCTCTAGTCATCGAATATAGAAAGGAAAGTAAAAATATCTGTATAAAGCCTTTATTAAAGTTATTGAGTGATTTCTCTTTCTTCGGTTGTTTGACTGACATTGAAGGTCCAGACGCCACTGTCACTTTAAGAACTAACGCACGGATTTTCTCCCAACTGTTTACTTTCACTGAGGACACAGCCGACCGCTGACGAGAATGCTCGCCGAAATGGGCAGTTTGATATGTTTATTGTTTATACAGTATAGAAATCCAAGGAACGTCCCCATAAAACATGGAAACCCATCTTTCTGTGACAAGTGTATAAATCAGTGAAGTGCACAGTTGGGGTCTTAAGATGGCTTTCGTGAACACAGTGGATCATGCCCATGTCTCTAATCAGATCTGGCATTGCTTGAAAGCAGTCAATGAGACTAACAAACAAACAAGAAGAGCTTTTCCGTTCGTTCTGCTTCTCTGCACTACACCCCAAAACCCCAAAAACGTTTGGATACTGCAGTTCTCATCTCTGTCTCTCTCCGTCTGTGTCTCAGCAGAAATGTGATTGTCTTCTGAGTCTGAAAGCAACTTCTCTGGAGCAGAAAGCGAGAGTGTGTCAGTGTTTGAGCGAGAACATCCGGAAGCAGCTTCAGCCGCCGGGGAGACAGACGTCCCGCACACCTCAGCAGGTACGCCTCACGCCTCTCTATCAGCGATAACCGTGTGATAGAATGCTTTCGCGTTTGTTGATCATGAACGAGCTCTTCTGATTTGGGATAAGCGGGCGAGAGCATTTTCACTCACCCCGAGGTTCCCGTGAACGTACTGAAGAGTGCTGACATGTGTCACGTGACCTTTAGCGCTTATAAAGCAGGGAAATAACCGAATGCGATCTCAATCAAATACGAGACCAATTCTACTGTAAAGTATCATTATTCAGTGACCGCGTCGACGCCGCAAAATGAATCCATTATGAATCTAATTTCATTCAGCTCTAAAGCAACAGATTTCTGATGAACAAACAGCGGATAATCTCGTTGTGGATCATCCGCCGCTCTCTCCAGATTGTGTGTTTCAGCATAAGCTTCTGCAGCATCAACAACAACCACTTTAATTTTGCTGTTTATCACACAAAGTGATTGTGTTGCTGCAGAAGGCTCGATGTTCGGCGTGTTTCGGCACTGAACGCAGTGTTTGTGGAGACGCCACGCGCATCTGTCGGGCTTCCTCTTGTGTGAGCGTTTCGGCCGATCCAGCATGTTGAACGGACGCCGTTGAGGGAGATGAGACCGAGAGTCGGTGCGAGTGAAGAAGGCGAGCGCAGACCGAGGACTGTGACCTGAGCTGTCCAACACAAGAACGTGATCGACATGATTGATTCTCGAAATGGTGGCAAGCGCTGCTTTACGGTTTGTTTATCTGCAGTCCTAGTTTCAGTTCCTCTTTTTAAATAACGAATATGGATTATTGATCCCTGCTGATGAGGACGGTTGATGCGCGCACGCGTTCACTCAAAAACATAAGTTTTGTGTCATTTAATTACACAGCAATTTTCCATCCATTTGGATGACATAGTTTTAACGTAAACAAACTAATAAACTTAATGCGATTCATATTTGTCAGTCATACGTAAATGAAATAGTTCAGATTGATGTGATAGTTGAGAGATGAAATGTCTTTTATCTTCAGTTGATTTCATTTGTAGTTCTTGTGTTTCTCTGTCCTTCAGTGATTCTGCTTGTCAACAGCAGGCGTTCATCATTACTGCTCAATCATCACCTCATGATCTCATGAACTCTGACACTGCTTCAACGGCGCTTTAACTCAGTAGTGCGCACACACGTGACCACTAAACAGTGTTCACTAACCTGTGAACTATTGCATCAATCTGACCTATTTCATTTACGTATGACCGACAAATATGAATCACATTCAGTTTATTAGTTTGGTTTATGCTAAAACTATGTCATCCAAATGGATGGAAAGTTGCTATGTAATTAAATTACATAAAACTTACTTATATGTTTTTGAGTGAGGCGGTCGGATGTAGTTTTTGGTGTGTCGCGGCTTTAAAGGGTTAAACGATCCTTCCTGTTGATACACGTCAGTTTTTTGGCCTTTGGCGTTCTGTGTGTAATTCTGTAAGTCTGAGATATCTAGAATAATATTCCACACAGAGTGGCTCAGAATTAGAGTAGCAGGCTTTGATTGGGTTCTCACAGCTGCGGTCATTTATTCCTCTGCTCTCCGTCCACATGAAAGAGAAGGTGTGTGTTGATCACAGGAGCTTTTATCAGCCTTTGAATCAGCTTTCACTCTTTTTCACTCATTTTCTCTTCTCCACTTTTGCTTTATGCCTCTCTGTGTCCCGTCGTTCTGTTTGTTTGTTTGTTTGTTTGTTCCGGCCGTGTCTCTCACTGCAGCTGCTCCATGTGCCGGATCCGTTTAAATGTCTTGGATGTGATTTAGGGCCGCGGTTCTCAAATGAACCCAAAATAGGTTGCAGGTTTTGTCAAATGGCAAAAGTAAATAATACAATTAAGCTAGCCATAAATGGTTTTTTAAAAACGTAGCTTTTAAAAGGGAGGGTCAAAATCATCCCTACTTTTTGCCATTGACATCGAAAGAAGGGCATGAAATTATTAAAATGCATAAGACAAAATTCTACATAAGGACATTTGTCTGAGAAACAGTGTTATTGTTTTCTTTAATTAAAATAAAGCTGAAATAAAATACAAATATTAGATGAAAAACTTAAAAAATTAGAAATAAATAAGTTGGAGCACTAAAATTACTAAAAGTGAAATAAAAAGAAATTAAAGTTACTAAAAATACTATAATAGTATTTAAATAAAATAGAAAACGCTGTCTAAAAGTGGTCACACTTTTTATTCCAGTAAATATTTCTCAGGCTTTTTTGTAAGTCAGTCTCTATATATACACATGCAATCATCGGCTACAACAAACAAACAAACAAAGTCCATCATTATTGCATAAGAAATCGTGATTCTAATAGTGAGGCATGTTGTCACGTAAAGTTATCACTTTAAAGCATGTTTTGAGCGCTTGACAGACGAACACGCGCTCACATCGCCCCATAATCTCTGTATAAATCGTCGAGGCTCATCCTTCTTTATCAGATTACCCCAGGTGTGATGATGAGGGGATAACTAAGAAATGAGCCTGAACCTGAACGAGTCTTTAATAGCTCGGATTCTGATCAAGGTGGCTGAAAGTGATGAAAGTGGCTTCACACTCTTAGAAGAAGAGATTCTATATAGAAACCTCATGCGCTTCGTATGTATGGAACCTTGCGTTTGACCATTGCTCGCGTCCAGTGTCGTAAACGTCACCCGTTACGCGGCTGAATGCAGTGGACGGGGCCTCCAGAGTCTACAACCCCATTGAGTTGCTGTTTTTCAAAGACTGTAGGTGAATAAGTGACACATTATATAGAAAAAAAACATGCATTTTCTAAAATGTTCCACTAGTGTTTTGACAGAGCGGTCTGTTGAAGTCCAGTTGTTTGTGTTCAGAGAGTAGAGAAGTGATGATGGGGAACTTTCATGGACCTGTCGTTCTCTGTCATCTGGGACGCCAATTATAGAGCTTGTGGAAACTTCCCAATATGACAACTTCCTGCACATCGCTCATGACAGATATACCGTATCCTTCAGAATATAAGCTGCATTTTTTTTTTTTTTTCATAGGAAATGTGCTGGGTTTAAATAGTCTCGGAACATTTACAGTTGAAGCCTGTACTATAGTTTGTACATGTTGAGTGATTTAATAAACCTATAGCCAGTGTTGAGTCAGGTGTGTGTGTGTGTGACACTGTGACGCTCCTCGTGATAATAGAGGCGGAGATGCGGCCTCATGAATCTCCCGGCGGAGACAGCAGCGTGACACACAGACGCGCTCCGACAGCAGCTGGATCAGCGGCCATGTGGCGACTCACGGGAAATGTCATCTAACTGTCATTTCCTTCCATACACGTTTCATTTCATGGTGACGATGCCATGATCAGACGCCTTACTCTTTCATTTTACTCTTTATTCATGTCGTGAGAGAAATGCTGCACTGAAATTACGTTCAACTGATCCTGTACGCATAGAGTTTCATGCACGCTTTTTCCTTTTCCTTACTTGTATAACAATGTATACGTGCCAAAATTCCAGTTGCTGTATTCTATAGCACTGCACTGCATGTGCTGCACACGTGCTGGATGAGTTTAGAAAACGCTTGTACAGTGTCACTGAATCTTTTTCTATGGTGAATCTTTGGCTGCCAAGAATATCACATGATGAAGATGTTTTAAACTTAATTTTACACAGCGGTTCTTTGTCCTCTCCATGCCTGCCTCTTTGACCGCTCTGATGAACACGGATCCAGAGAAAACACTGCAGAATAATGGAAACGCATGTTGATGAATATTTCTATCTGTATGGAGGTATTACTTCAGACAAAAGCGTACACTCATCAGATTAGAACTCGCCAGACTGAGAAAGCGCTTTCCAATTTTGTGCGCAATATAAGAGCAGACGGATGTGTCTGAAGAGGGACTAGTCTTACTCCAGCCCTTCAATCTGTGGCTGGACGTTTGGAATAGTAAGTCAAATTTTAAAGAGGACCTACTATGTTTTTTTTTCATTTTCAGTATTGTCTAGTGTGTAATGTTGCTGTTTGAGCATGAAAAAGTTGCAGTTTTTAGTCTCCTGAAACGCCTTGAGTTTTCTTCACAATGTTCCTCATTTAAATAATTCATGAGCAGAATAAAGGGGCGGGGCCTGGTGGAGTTAGTTAGTAGTGTGTTGAAACTGGCGGTTATGGTGAGGGGCGGGGCATTTCCCAATCACCAATCACAACACACCGCTCCAGCCGACCAATCAGAGCACAGTGTGCTTTTCAGAAGGCGGGGCTTCATAGAGACAGGAAGTAAACTGAGCGTTACTGACAGACTGGGAAGAGAGGAGCTGCACAACGAGGAAAATAATCAACCTGTTCTAGTAGAGCACAAAAACGACATCAATCATCCGAATATGGCCTCTTTAATGTTTAATGTGTGTTTTTGTGTTTAATGAAGCATGATCGTCTCTCGCTGAGCAGCAGCATGAGGTCATGAGTAATTCATAAACGCGCTGTAGTCTTTTTGATGTGTGATGTCCCACGTTTGACATGACGAGTTTTATGTCCAGGGATTATAAAAACAATGTTTTCTGCAGTCGTTCCTCTGTGACACTGCTGGAAGAGGCTAAAAATAAGCTCTGACCGCTCAACGGTTCTTGCGTCATACTGGACACTCAGGGACTATCTTTACCTCACACTGGACACACACACATACTCCCACTGTCTGTCATTACTGTGTGTGTGATAAGATGGGTAAAAGCAGCTTGTGACGGTAATAAATATATGATTGTTCATGTTATCAGGAAAAACATTGTGAAGTGACGTGAAGGCCAAGTATGTTCACCCAAACTCTGAATTTGTCCTCTGCGTTTAACTCATCTTAGTGCTAGCGGACACACACACACACACACTCACACACACACACGCACACACCTGCGGCGCCTGGGGAGTGATTGGGGGTTTGGTTCCTTTCGTTTCCCACTGTTATTGAGAATCGAACCTGCGACCTTTGGGTTACAAGGTGGTTTAATCATTTGCCCCTAGTTAGAAGTATTGGTATCAGTATGAAGAAAAAGAAAGCATTAAACTAATATTGGTAACATTATAATAAATACACAGTAATAAAGTACTTACAAATCATTAGTTTATAGTTAATTCATAGTTTATATATTGGTCTCTACGCTGTTAAAAGAATTAGTTGAATTAAGAAAAATTTTCCTGATTATTTACTCACCTCCATGTCATCCAAGATGTCTCTGTTTCTTGAGCGGAAACAGGTCGAAGGTCAGTTTCAGTGCAGCTTACCTGTAATTATAGCTTTAACAAACGCCACAATTACAAGAACTATAGTATATTTTTATAAGGGCAAATACAGAGTAGAATCATTAAAGAGGTCATTAACTGCTTTACATTGTTTTATTATGTTTCCTGGTGCACTTATAATGTTAGTATGCTTTAGACATCAACAAATTGCCATAATTTAGAAATAAAAGGCATTTTTCTACCCTGATTTTAGCCTCTGATTTGAACGCTCTGTTTTAAGGGGCGTGTCTGCTGAGAGACTTCACTGCTGTGATTGGCTGACATATTTGCATATGAAATGGCTAAATATCTCTTTTAGCACATTTTTACTATTACATCTCAAGGTCAACTAATCGTGAAAGTGTTGATTATAGCGTTACATTTCGATCTATGGCATTATATTTAGATGGCGGCATGAAAGGTTGCAGTGATGATCATTGAAGTCGATCTCAGACATGTTGTTGAACACATGAAAGCAGTGATCTCGTCATTACAACTCAATTTCTGCACACTAACGAACGCTTTCATCATAACTAACAGTGTAAACATGACATAACTAAGAGATTCGTTGAATAAAACGGGAGTTTTGGCGCAAATCCAGAACTAATAAACGGATAAACTCGTGCTGTTTGATTGGCAGCTCCAGCGATTGTAAAGGGAGCGTTCTTTGATCGCTTTCTATATAATTTAATCACCGCTTAAATAACAGATTATTTTCATCCTGAGAAACGGCGTGAAGTTGAGCGTTCAGTCACTGGTTTGATTTACTGACACAAAGAACTTCTGACTGTTTATCATTAATATACAGATTGATAATCATTAATATCAGATCAGGCATTAGAATTAACACAGTTACTCACACGTTGCTTCATTACTCTCGAGTTCATTTCGTAAAAGTTTAAATCGTTCGTTTAATCAGTCGTTCGCTGGACCTGCTGTCAATAAAAGCTCTTACTGGACTTACAAGGAAGTTTTCAGTTCTGAATCCTACAGGATTTTCTTATAGTACGATGACCTCTAATATATCAACAGCTCAAGGAAAAGTTGATTTCTCAATTTATGACCCCATTATGTCTGGACCTTCATGAATTATGGACCAAGCTAGTTTTCTCTGTGTAAAATGAGTTCTACTCTAATGATGATTGATGATAGAAAAACAAAAACACTTGTAAGATTTAAACAGGAATACTCAGCCTTTGATGGATCTTGTTTGGTTGTCTTTAAAGAGAGGACAATCTTTAACAATCTATAACTTTAATGTTATGTCAGTCCTGCATGGCTGATATGTTTTATGGTAATGAAATGGGTCCAGAGACAGTCTCATTTATTGCTTTCTAATGATTGAATTTATTTCAGCAGAGGGTCTATGAGACTTTAATGAGACTGATGTGCTCTGCAGCCATGATTTGTTTTTTATACATGCAGTGGGTACGGAAAGTATTCAAACCCCTTCAATTTTTCACTCTGTTATATTGCAGCCATTTGCTAACATCATTTAAGTTCATTGTTTTCCTCATTAATGTACACACAGCACCCCATATTGACAGAAAAACACAGAATTCTTGACATTTTTGCAGATTTATTAAAAAAGAAAAACTGAAATATCACATGGTCCTCAGTATTCAGAGCCTTTGCTCAGTATTTAGTAGAAGCACCTTTTGATCTCATACAGCCATGAGTCTTTTTGGGAAAGATTTTCACACCTGGATTTGGGGATCCTCTGCCATTCCTCCTTGCAGATCCTCTCTAGTTCTGTCAGGTTGGACGGTAAACGTTGGTTGACAGCCATTTTTAGGTCTCTCCAGAGATGCTCAGTTGGGTTTAAGTCAGGGCTCTGGCTGGGCCATTCAAGAACAATCACGGAGTTGTTGTGAAGCCACTCCTTCGTTATTTTAGCTGTGTGTTTAGGGTCATTGTCTTGTTGGAAGGTAAACCTTCAGCCCAGTCTGAGGTCCTGAGTACTCTGGAGAAGGTTTTCGTCCAGGATATCCCTGTTCTTGGCCGCATTCATCTTTCCCTCGATTATAACCAGTCGTCCTGTCCCTGCAGCTGAAAAACACCCCTCACCATAATGCTGCCAACACCATGCTTCACTGTTGGGACTGTATTGGACAGGTGATGAGCAGTGCCTGGTTTTCTCCACACATGTTACTTAGAATTAAGGCCAAAAAGTTCTATCTTGGTCTCATCAGACCAGAGAATCTTATTTCTCACCATCTTGGAGTCCTTCAGGTGTTTTCTTTTTTAGCCAACTCCATGCAGGCTTTCATGTGTCTTGCACTGAGGAGAGGCTTCCGTCGGGCCGCTCTGCCATAAAGCCCCGACTGGTGGAGGGCTGCAGTGATGGTTGACTTTCTACAACTTTCTCCCATCTCCCGACTGCATCTCTGGAGCTCAGCCTCAGTGATCTTTGGGTTCTTCTTTACCTCTTTCACCAAGGCTCTTCTCCCCTGATAGCTCAGTTTGGCCGGACGGCCAGCTCTAGCAAGGGTTCTGGTCGTCCCAAATGTCTTCCATTTAAGGATTATGGAGGCCACTGTGCTCTTAGGAACCTTAAGTGCAGCAGAAATTATTTTTTTGTAACCTTGATCTGATCTATGCCACAATTCTGTCTCTGAGCTCTTCAGGCAGTTCCTTTGACCTCATGATTCTCATTTGCTCTGACATGCGCTGTGAGCTGTGAGGTCTTATATAGACAGGTGTGTGGCTTTCCTAATCAAGTCCAATCAGTATAATCAAACACAGCTGGACTCAAATGAAGGTGTAGAACCATCTCAAGGATGATCAGAAGAAATGGACAGCACCTGAGCTCAATATATGAGTGTCACAGTGAAGGGTCTGAATACTTAGGACCATGTGATATTTCAGTTTTTCTGTCAATATGGGGTGCTGTGTGTGTACATTTAATGAGGGAAAAAATGAAATTAAAAGATTTTAGCAAATGGCTGCAATATAACAGAGTGAAAAATTGAAGGGGGTCTGAATGCTTTCCGTACCCACTGTATGTATTTATATATGATCAAGTCTCCCCAAACTGCAAATGCCTGGTTTTAAGTGAGATGAAGGTGACGTCTCTGATTGTTGGAGAGTTGAAGGACGGAAGGTTTCAGTGTGTTTGCACTGGGATCTGTCACGTATAGATCAGGCAGCTTCATCTCTGCTCATTGTTGCTGAAACTCGATTGCAAACATGTCTGTGTTGAGTTCTCAGAGTAATGCACAGTGTAAAACCTTAGTGCATGAGAGCACAATGAACAGCCTCCCTCAGTAATGACCTCAGAAATAAAACAACTTGCAGTTCTGATGCAGCAGGGCTGATGAAATTTGCACACAAATGCCTGTGCGGAGTGTGTGTGTGAGACGGAGATCTGCTGGCGTGTGACATGTGCCTGTTTCTTTTGCGAGCTTTTGATTCACGACTCGGCCGCTTCTAAAAATAACAGCAAGCAGAGCGGGACAGTGGACTGTCTCCGGAGAGAGAGAGAGAGAGAGAGAGAGAGAGAGAGAGAGACAGGACATGTGCAGTCCTCCTCTGTTTCTCTCTCTCCAGTCATTTTGTTCAGCAGCACAGTCGCGCCTCACACACACAAGCTCACACACACACAGAGTCTGCAGCAAATGAAATAAACCGTGGAGAGAGTGAGACAAATCCACCCTGAGAGCGAAACAAACAGGTAGAACAAAACAGACGCAACAAAGGGAACTTGCATTTTTAGACAGAAGTACCGGAGGAGACGTCTACCGGACAGGATTCAGGATCAGCACATGAGAGACGCGCTCAGAGCGGCCGGATGCCTGTGTTCAAGGTACACCTGCTTCACCGCTGAAGGACCTGAGCTGTTACACCTAATGTGTGTGAGTGTGTGAGTGTGTGAGCGTGTGTGAGTGTGTGTGAGTGTGAGTGTGTGTGAGTGTGAGTGTGTGTTTGAGTGTGTGAGTGTTTGTTTGAGTGTGTGTGTGAGTGTTTGAGTGTGTGAGTGTGTGAGAGTGTGTGTGTGAGCGTGTAAGTGTGTGAGTGTGTGTTTGAGTGTGTGAGTGTTTGTTTGAGTGTGTGTGTGTGTGAGTGTTTGTTTGAGTGTGTGTGTGTGTGAGTGTTTGAGTGTGTGTGTGTGAGTGTGTGAGAGTGTGTGTGTGTGAGCGTGTAAGTGTGTGAGTGTGTGTTTGAGTGTGTGTTTGAGTGTGTGTGAGCGTGTGTGAGTGTTTGAGTGTGTGAGTGTGTGTGTGGGAGAGAGAGAGACATGTTTTTAAAGCTGCACTGTTTACATTGCAGTTTTATCATTTTTATTTTATTAAATTTATAGCTGACATTGACATTAGTGTTGAATATCACAATGGGTTTACATTTTATTATTTTTTTATTATATATATATATATATGTATGTGCATGTTTATATTTCATACATTTTGTGTACATTTTTTATTTTTCTATTTTTTTAGACTTTAAATGTGTTTTTTTTAATTGTATAAAGTTTTTCCAAAGTAGATTTTTGTTGCCGTTTAGCTGAATATAACGGGGTTTCAGTAAAGATTACGTTTCACATTTTTCAATAATTACTTGTTGAATTTAATATGGATCATTTGGTTTCTTTTTAATTGCTCCGAGGTTTTCTAATACATGTGTGTGGACAGTATATTTTTTGGATATAGTTTTAGGAGGCAATATTTGACGTATTTTATGGTGAGTGATGAACACCATATATGAAATGTTTAACACGCTCATATTTTATGCGTGTGTGTGTGTGTTTTATTGGTTATAAATGGCGTTTGTTGAGATAAGCAAGTGGAAAATTGGTAACTAAAGTTTCTTGCTCTCGTTTTCACATACAGCAGAGGTGGCTTGCGTGATGATATATTGCTTTATGAAGTTTATATGACTGTTCAGCCGCTGACATGTACATTTCCCACAATGCTCACGGAGGCGAGGTGATCTGTACGAGACAGACCTGAGTGTCTGATCTCAGGAAACCGTCCTTTCAACTGGTTGTTCTTAAACACTTCCTGCTGTCGTGGTATTTGAGAAAAGTTTAGTTACAAAAACTTTATTTTTTACAATTCACATAATCTGTCGTCATTTATGTACGCCCGTGTCGTTTCAAACTTGCTCTGATGTATTCTGTGAAACGCAAAAAAGAGAAACTGAGCAGAGTGTTCAGAAATGACTGGTGTGATATATGAAGAAATTCAGCAGGTGAGCAACAAATCATTAAAAACTTCCCTTTTATGACTTGCACACGTTCAGATACGTCGTGTGTGGTTTCACGTCGGTCAGTGACGTGTGTCCGTGTGTCCTGTTGGACTGAACACAGGATTTAAGAGCTGGGAGTTTTTGTCATGTGTCGTTGGAGAGACTCTTGGGTTTGTGTTCAATGGAAGACACAAAAACAAGGAAAGACCAGAAACCCAAATTCTTACTCCATGTGTGAAGCCATTAAGACTTACTAGAGATATTAGTGGACTTAAAAGGGGGAAAAGATGAACCATACATGATCCGTCTCTTTCAAAAATATAAAAAGACAATGAAACACAAATGTGCACAACGGTTTATTCACTTCAGTTCCAGAATTTGGATTGAAGCATTTACATTTAAATTAAAAATGTAAATCAACTAATATTTTTATTTTTTTGCTTGATTTATTGTCGTACCCACATGTGTTTTAATCAATCGAGTTATAGATAATGATATCTATATTTATATTTTCATTTTTTTAATCAAATTTCATTTAATTGAATGTGGATCAAAGAATGTTTTATTTTAAAGCGTGCTCTAATTTACTCAAACTCTTCAGAATGTTACATTTTAATGCGAATGTATACATTTTTATACAATTATTCGAATCAAAGTGTTGATTTTTGTGGTGATCAGTGGCAAATTCAATCTGTTTTGATGTCTTTGTTCTTCACGTTGGATCTGATTGGGTGGAAAGTTCATGGTTCGTCTGTTGACGTCAGTGTTTGTCATGTCCGTGCGCACGTGAGCGAAGGGTTCAGTTCGGTGTCGTCTCGTGGATTCACCGAAGAGTGTTTAGGGAGATTGATTTCAAAACTCAGACAGATTTCAAACTGTTAAAACGAAGAACGTCCACTGGAACAGAGGAACAAATGTCCCTCGTTACGAAAAAGAAGTTTATTCAAGTGTGCTATTGTAGTATGAACTTCTCAGAAATATACTTAAAATTGCACTTAAGTATACTTGACTTCTACTGACAGAAAGGTTTTAGTATATTGAGCTGTTCTTGCATCTTCTAATCGAGATGTGCTAAAAAGTATAACTAAGGAATCTGCTTGTAGTTGTTTAATCGTTGATTGAGTCACCTATTAAATACTTTTTTACATACTGTCTTCTATTACATTGTTTGAAAATATATATATTTTTTTTAACAAGTCAATATGTTCTGAGTATCTGAATTTGTGTGTAGTCGACTCCACTGGTAGTTTACACCAGAATTTACTTCAAATCTACTCTTTCGCTGCCACTTACTGAATTTTACCCATCTCCATACGGTAGGGGGCGCTATTACACATCTTCTAGTACAGAATCTCCGGATCAAAACGCAG